>BBXU01002282.1:0-105840 GCA_001598975.1 Parachlorella kessleri
GTGGCAAATGCAAAGGCTGCCCGTGCGAGTGAGCTGGACACCAGCGGCATGCCTGCCCTCAAGCATAAAGGATTCGGCTAGAAGAGGCACTCCTGCTGCTGCCCGCCCCCTGCAGATCCAGAGGCTGCCACAGCGAGGCATAGTCATTGCAGCCGCCAACGCCGCGCTGAATGCCAACGCTTTTGTCAACGTCTACCTGCTGCGGCACCACCTGGGCTGCACGCTGCCCATCACCATCTCGTAAGCGGCATGGGTGGGCTGACTAGGCAGTGCACACAAGGCAGGGCAATTGTTGTCAGGGAGGCTATTCGATGTACACCATGCGTGCAGCGCAAAGGTTTGAGGAAGCTGCTTGAGAAGTGTCCTTTATTCCTCTGAATGCAGCCGGGTTGTAGCAGCTGGCATGATGGCAACTGCTTGGACATTAGGTATCCTGTCTGGGGTGCATTGCTCCTAAAGTTAGCCCGCTTCCAAAATATGGGCACAGAGTTCACCCGTGCCAATACAGGAAAAAAAATTCAGTTTCAGGGTGCACCAGAGGAACCGTGCACGTTGCATAGCGGATATAGGAGCACAATTGCCTTAACCTTCCTTGATCTGACCAGAGCTTGCCGTGCAGGTACTGGGGTGAAGAGGAGCATGTGGGCGACTCCCTCATCAACTTCTTCAGTGTGAGTCGATCAAGCAGTTAGTCCAGGCACAGCGTAGCAGCGAGGCAGAGGGAGGAGGGCGGCAATTGGAATGGGTCAGCAGATGGCAGTAGCCGTCGTAGGGCCTACCAACTGTGTGCCGACATGGTTATAGACAGCACAAGCTTCCCCATCTGCAGGAGCACCAGCTGAATGTATCTTTTTTGGACTCTAGTAGGCTCACGCTACCGCCACACCAGCGTCCGCTAGCACCCCGGCGCCTCGACGGCAGGTTCTTCGGGTGAGGGCTTTGTGTGAGAGAGGGGTGGCGTGCATAGCTGGCACTTGGGACTAGCGGTAACGGGTGCGCATGTGAGGGGTTGGCTTGAAAGGCAGGTGCTACATGTCAAGCCTGCAAGACTCGCCTACTATGCAGCCGACGCTTGCAGGCCTCCAGCATCTGTGAGACTTGCGTGTATATACAAAGCCCGCTGTAAGCCGCTTACGCGATCCCACCGTGCTTTGGTATCAGCTGTGCACCTCCTTGGAATGCCGTACTGCTATATGTCTCCAGTGGAATACCCTGGCATCTCTTTGGGTGCGCCGCCCGGCCTTCTAGGTGGCTTATGTGCTTGTGCAGGTGGAAGCCCAAGATTGCTGCAATATACACTGTGCCATATCAAGAGGTGGTTCATGCTGAGCGCTATTGCTTAGGGATGCTCAGGATTATACATACAAAGACATATGTGGAACTGCATTGTCCTCCTATGCTAAGGGACTGTGTTGGGCTCCCAAACTATAAATGCCAAGTGCACCTACCCCGCCAGCACATGCAGCAGCAGCCAGGCCTCCTGACCACATGCCATGGCTTTAGCGTGTTACCATGGCGTCTCCCTAGGGGTCTGGGACTTGTGCTGCAGATCCTGTTCCTGGATGCTGACTCGATGCCCCTCATGGACCCCGGCTTCCTCTTTGACTGGCCTGATTATGCTGCCAAGGGCAACATCATCTTCCCTGGTGGGTGTGACATGGTGCCTGGCTGCCAATGAGAGCCCCGCCTGCTGGTATCACAGCGTAGCACATTGCAAAGGGCGTAAGGCAAAGGAGTAAGATAGGACGACGAATGGTTTGGTGGTAGGCGTATTGCTACTCATGTTCATTTGCCAAGAAGCCATTAAGAATGAAGGGAAGGTTGCAAAACGCTTGGCATGGCGACCATTGCTGTGCTACGACTGGCTGCAGAGCATCACAGAAAGGAGGTGAAGCTGTTTCGGCATTTTGGGCTGCACAACCCTTGGGCTGATGCCGGCAAGAAGGCAGAGTGGCCGCTTGTAGAAGAGACCGGGCAGCTGCTGCTGAACAGGCCAGTGTGGATATACTTTTGAGCCCTGGGTACAAGTGACACTCTGATGCTGGTGTGAGGACTACGCTGGATGGCTGGACCCTGTGTTGGCCACATGGTGTGCCCTTAACAGCCTCTTGCACAGCAGGATGGCTGAAAGGCCAGATGGCATTGCCTATAGGATCGCAGGTGCACCCTTGCCGGCCAGCACTCGCACGCACTTGCGTGCCAGCCGACGGGCCTCGCCGCTGTGCAGCAAGCACGTGGCAAAGAGGAGTCCACCTAGATGGCCCACTTCAGCCCATTTAGCCCATCGCTCTCTCCTCTAACAAGGCTGTTGCGTTTTCCCACTATGACCCACCCTCATCGTTGCAGGCTGGTTCATGCTGACATGCTGGAGTGGCTGTGGTTCCTAAACACCCATGATGAGGTCACCTACCGCCTTGGTCATGGTGAGCTCCGGCCCTTGCCCACTGGACTGCCTGCAAGCTGTGGCGCTTCTGGCCAATGAACTGAGCAGCAAAACGCGTTTCATCAGTGCCCAACACCCAGGCGAACTGCTGCGCATGTCAGCTGCACACCAACACACATACCAAGCCGTTCCGCTAGTTCCGCTAGAAAGCCACAGAGCGCATGACACCATGTCGCCAGTGCAGGTGACTGTGACACCTTCCGGGCTGCATTTGACTTGGCTGGCAAGCGGGAGTCCTATTACCAGGTGAGCCAACCCAGCCCACCAGGTTGCAAGGCGCGCGCTGGCTCCTCTCTCCTGAGACTGCAGCATCATCCAGTCGCATGCCATCTAGCAGTGAAGCTTCAGTGGCTTGATATATGCCTCCTTGCCTCCCTGCAGAGCCCTCACCCGTCCGCCGATGGCTTGAAGGACACCGGGTCCCAGGTAGCCACAGCACACTCACCCCTTGCCTGGCGGGCTGGACTCTTCACCTGCAGCTAACCTCAGCTACTTCGTGCGAGGCAACGAGCAGGCTAAAAGTTGTCAGCTGCAGCCAGCCTGTTGGAAAACTGGCGAGCTTAGCTGTTAAGAGACATCCGGCTGGCTTGGGTGCCATTTTCCATGCAAACGAGTGTTTTGCTTTGGCATATGGGTGACCTGGCGGGTGGAGGTTGACGGCCCTGTTGCACGTATCCATCATCCTCCTTCTTCTAAGTGCAGGACCTGCGCTACTTCAAGTATGCCTTGGTCCAGCTGGCGCCTAATGGGTCGGTCATGTTCGCCCACAGAGTCTGGTTCAACAAATACGACCCCACCAAGGACGAGCTGCGCACCTTCGACTATCTGACGGTGGAGAACTCGGGTAAGCCTTGAGCGGACCTGGCATGGTCAGAAATCCGAGCTTCAGAGAAATAGGTTGGCATTTCTCAAGGGTTACTGTGCCACTGGCACCAGTGATATTGGCAGGGACAGTGCGGCTAAATGCCAAGTCCGCTGACCTGGTGAATACATAGTCCAACCAGGGTATGACGACAGGAAGCCCTGCAGTTATGTCTGAAGCACACAAGCGGCCCTGGTGCCGGTGACAGCCTCCGCATTGCCCGCTATATGGCTCGCGCTTCTGCTGCCTTTCCCAGCCTGCCAGATGCCAGGCCAGCGCACCGCATGGTCCTTACCAGCAAGTCACTGGTTTCGGAGCCTTAAAGCCCTTCCATGCCTCGTGGTGTCAAGAGCTGACCTTTCACGGTTCCACAGCGCTTCCTTCCCTGCGCAGGTGGCAGGGCTGATGTTATGAGGGCGCGGTGGGGGCTGTCACCCAGTCAGGCCAGGATTGTACCCCAATCGGAATGCAGCATGCATTTTGAGGACATGCCACGCAGCCAGAAGGCCTGTGGGCTTGATCCAGAAGATGAGACAGTGCCCATCCCCATCTTCCCTGTCTCTGAGGCTAGCTATGTTGGCCAGGCGCTGCGCGGTGGGGATACAGCTTTTAAGCTCCTGCGGGCAGCCTTGACAACCGGCAAGCTGGCACTGAGCTAGCATGGCTGTGAACTATGAGCGGATAAAACCGCGGCTTCGACTCATTACATATTATATGTATGCCCCAGGGCACCACTCAAGGCACGGCTACGGCTGTGCCCTTGAGGCCTGGGCGTATTTATTTATTTATATTTTTTATGTATGCTTTGCTTGCAAGTGAATGGCATTGCGCTTTGTACACCTGCTTTTGCATGCTGTTTATGATTGATGCCCTCCTATAAAAATTCTGCATTTGCAATCTATCATCATCCCTTTACCCTTAGCTGTAGTAAGTGTTATTAGGTGGTCAGCAGGGAATTGCATTATATGTCCTACTGCTGCTAACTTATTTTCCATTTTTACTGACATCGACACGCGATTAGCCAGTGCATCTGATATGCAATGCTTGATGTATAATAGACTGCTTTCTGATATTGTACATTTACAACATGTCAGCGGACGGGGTGAGAGGGGCTGGCAGCCCCAAGCGGGACAGGCGGGAGAAGAAATTTCTAAATCAAGGCCAGGCACTCCGCTCACCATCAGGGTGAGGCTGTGGACCCAGCCTTTAATGGGACGCACCAGCGCCACTGCAAATTTGGATCTCACCACCAGGGCATAGTTAGTCGTCGTGCACTTCGTCGTTCATCCAACTGCTGCTGCAAATGCGTTCCTTCATCAAAACATCCAGAGAATTACTGGCTCAGAACTCAGGCAAGATTCAGGCTCATTCTGCATTCAACCCTGTTGGTCCCGTCCAGCCCAGCTCTACTCCCTGTTTGCACTACCTGCCACCCATGCTAAAAAATTCCCCAGAACCAGAGCGATCACAATTTATACGCCATAGCAGAAGAAGTACACTGTGATGGAGGCCAGTAGAGGCCGTGCCGCTGCGGTTGCCGCTGGCAGCTGCGTCCACTCCCTGAAGGGCACCCCCCGCAGGGGCCCGCCGGTGGCCAGGCTCTCATCCACCAGGTCATGGACCACCCTGAACCAGGGGTCCCTCACGCTGTTGATGTCGCGCTCTGACGGCAGGCAAACAGGCAAGAATGGTGGGCGGAGGTGGTCAGCTGGGACAGAAGTACGCGGCCTGCAACTAGGTTGCCATGCATGCCCAGGAGTCTGGCTGCAGCAGGAGAGTTGTCGCTCGCGTGTGGAAGGGAAGAACATTCCTGTGCGTATGCATGCGGATACACTGTGGGACCCTGCCTACCACAGGCCTGTGTGAACTGCAGTAGCCTGCCAGCCCCCGGCTGACTTACGCAGCCTTACAATGTGGTCTTCCCGTACTCTTCAACCACCAAGGGCTTCTCCAGCGCTTGGGCCGCCTGCAGCGGTTGTAGCGAGAGAGCAGGGATCTAAGAACCTCCAGCAACTCGAAGCAGCAGCAGTACCAGCCAGCTAGGGCGGGTGAAACACACAACTCTCAAAGGATACATGTAATGATGTCGTGCGTGTTGTACCGCATGTCGGATGATCTGCTCGCCATCCCACACCCGACACCCAGCAAGAAGAAGAAGAGAAGTCAACAAGGAGGGGCTTTACGCGGTCAGTGTACCGCCCAGTTGTGGCGGTGTCTGGCGGGTCTGGTTAACCTGGCGCGCGCGGGTAACCCAAGACATGTCCCGAGATACCATGGAACCTTGGAGCACTCCACAGATACCTTCACAGCTGTGTGTGGATCGCTGCGTGCGGACCCACGCATGGCAAACCACGAGCGCCCAGCTGTATCGTATTCTCTTGCGCCAGAGCCGCCATAGGTTAGGCGAGGCTTCCCTTGAGGGCGGCTGCAGCTGGCACAAGTTGCCGACCGCCGGTCAAGGTTACTAGCCGCACCTGCTTGCCGCTTGCCACGCTGATAACATGGCAGGGACTGGAGTACTGGATAGTGAGCAGCGAGCAGCGACTCCAACGTTGCGTTGGGTATATATCCTCTTATCTTTGTTGCTGCTGATATTGGCAGCGTTCAGCGTGGTGTCGAGCCAGCAAACAGCCAGAGACGCGCAGCTGGAACTTCAGGAGTTCACCAGGGAGTTACAGGGGACCAAGCAAAGGCTAGCTGTGGCAGAGAAGGAAAGGGCCGAGGCGCAGGGACACGCAGAGCAGGCGAAGAAGCGTGCAGTGGAGCTTGACAACGCCAAGCAGGACTGGCTCAACGAGAAGCACCAGCTGAAGGGCGAGGTGGGCTTGTTAACCACACGCCTGGAAGCGACAAACAAAGAGAAAGAGGAGCTGGCTGGCATGGTGGGCAAGGCAGCCGCTACGGCAGCACCTACCAGCAAGATTCCCCGCATTCTGCACCATATGTACCTTGGCGAGGATGGGTGAGCCTGAGGCAGGGCTGCTTGGTGCACCACGTGCAAGTGGACCAGTGCAGTCTTAATGCCAGCTGTGCTAGCTGCTCTGGTGTGCGGCTTGTAGCTGTCGAGGAGTCTTTGTAGCTGCCATGCTTCATGGGCAGAGGCTATAGCAGCCCAATGCCCAGCGCTGGGCATGGTGATTCCTTGGAGTCAACCAATGGGGGAATTGCGCAGGCCTCCACAGATCCATAAGGTGTGGATGGAGGGTTGCCGCAAGTTCTACAGCGAGCAGCTGGGCTGGAGCTATAAGTTTTGGGGGATGGATGATGTGGTGGCGCTGATCAAGATGCACAGGCCAGAATACCTGCAGGCAAGTCTGGAAGGCCCCTGTGCCGGCGTCAGTCTGAAGCTAGTGCAGTGAATAATCTATGTCTCTGGCCTTTTCACTGTGCAAGTCCTCACCGCTGCACAGGTTTTTGTCGGTGAATAGCAGGGATGTTGCAAGTCCGACCTCGTGGTCTAGTTAGGACTGATGCACAGGCTTCTGTGGTGACTGCAGACCTTCAAATCCTTCAAGAAATATGTGCAGAGGATCGATGCGGGGAAGTATCTCATCCTGCAGTACGTTGGCGGTACGTGGCATGCCCAAGGCTTGCTTGGTAGACACCCGGCAGCCTTTGGAAAGGCTCTATGTCAGTTTTGGGACATTCAATAGTGATATTACCATGCCTGTTGCCCCAATGCCACAGGCCTGGGCATGATCCGGCGCACCAGGGTGGATGCCTACTTGACTCTGCCCTTGCTTGTCTTAGCTAGGGGTGCCACCAAGCCACCAGCTGGCTGCAATCACATTGCTTGCGTGATACCGCTCACTCTCCAATCAGCTGCCCCTGCAGGCCTCTATCTAGTGAGTGACTGCTGGGATCCACAGCAGGAGCTGCCTGTGTTGCATCCAAACTACTGACGGCAGCAACTCCACTCAATCGAAGCCCCTTGAGCGCGTCGCACGCATGCTTGTACCATGTCAATTGAATGGCTATCTGCAGCATGCAAATCACTGGCTTACTGAGCAGCCATCAAGTAGCCAGAGAGGGTTGCCTGGATCTACTAGGTATCGTACCGTCAGCTGGGACAACAGGATAATGGTCTGGTGGCTCCGCAAGTCAGTCTAGCATTCTCCATCGCACGCTCTGTAGTTTTCACATGCAGGACTCAGACGTCGAGTGCTTCAGGGAGGGCTATGACATGCTGGACGGGTATGACCTGGTAGTGCAGGTATGTTTGCCTTCCCTGACCCCCCACTCTGCTTGGTCCGGCATTGAGATATCTGGCTTGCTTTTCATCTCAATGTGTGAGCACGCGCCACCTGCAACCCATGGACAACCAACAGACGTCATGTTTCCTGTGACCTGCTCTGACCGGAGAATGTGCGAATGTGCTCGATGTTGAAGTTTACCTGCGTTCCATGCAGGCCGACTATCCTCAAGCGGCAGTTAACAGCGGGGTGATTGCATGCAAGCCCAACCACCCCGTGTGGGACAAGGCTTTCGAGATTATGCATGAGCGCAGAGGTGAGCTAGGTTCTGCTGCATGTTGGATGTAGGGAAACACAACAGGGAAAGAAATTCTTGTTGTGACGGCAATTTGCCAAAGGGGACTGAGCCAGCTTTGACGCAGGCTGCTGCGCGAGTTTAGGCACCCAGCCACCACGCCACCCACGGAATACATGCCACCGGAAGGGTTATAGATGTCGCCTGTGCGCACCGCCATGTATTTAGTGGGTTACTGCACCACACCCCCATGCCAGCAGACCGAGGAGCACAGCAAGCAGAAGCTGCCATGCCCCGACTGCTGGCCTTGCAGATCATGACATCAACGACACAGGCCATTCCACCGGGCCGCAGATTGTGCGGGATATGATTGCACGGTGGCATAACCAGACCTTAGGTACGCAGCCAGCCAGCTGTAACTTGTTGGCCTTTCAAGCAGCTGTTGCACAAGCAGCCAGCAAATGCCGACCTAGACCTGGGTGCTTTACAGCTTGCTGGTCAACAGATATGTCTGTACAAAGAGGGACTATCCCTGATGCGCACTGTAAATGTTTCTACAGGCAGCAATGGGTTCTTCCCTGACCAGCTGACGGGACCTGAGGGAGACATTACTAAAGTGTACCCACAGGGCCAATGGCTGACCCCCTGCGGCTTCGCCAGCCACGACTGCATGAAGAACTTCATGCTAATGCGGGCCACGGGGTCTGTCAACCTGACAGAGCTGGTGAGAGAGTGGTAGTTACCGTGCATTGAGGCAGCCTCAGGCTGAAGGGACTATCCGCCGCTTGAGGCAGCATGTGATGGCATAGACCATAAGGATCTGTTGGCGGCCAACCTTGGTTAACCAGGATGGGCTCACCTAGCGTCCCAGCTGGTGTGAGGCAAGCGGAGAGTCCCTCCTTGAAGCTGGCTCGAAGCTTCAAGTGAAACACGAACCCTGCATGCCTAGGCAGGCCTGCAGCTGCCCACTAGCGCTCAGCGCCAGAGGAGGGTACACCTGCATGCTGACAAGGGGGAGCGCCGCATGTTGACCTGGAATCATACCCGTTTCCCTGTGCCATTGCACCCAGTGGTGTACGGGAAGTTGACCGCACGATGTGGGAGCGGTACCCCAGGGCTATGTAGCTACCCATGTAGGCCTTGCATGGACCAGCAGCTGTGTAAACCTGTGCGTGTTGCGCAGGTGGGCTTCCACCGTTTCACAGCCCTGTGGCTGGGCTTTAAGGATGGGGTCCAACCGCAGTCTGAGGACAAGGTGCTGGACGCCTTCTGCAAGGACTACCAGAAGGGCGGCAGATGAGGGGATGGTGACCATGCAAAGTTGGCGGCAGGTTTGACCGCAGTTTTAGTAACTCTAGTAAGCGGCTAGACGCAACGGTTTGTGTGAGGAGGCAGGCTGCAAGAGCAGTAGGAAGCTTGGTACACAGAAGATTGCTGTGCACTTGGGTGTAAATTGGTCCGGTTTATGTATTTGGGGACATGCACGTTGCGGAGTGGCACATTTGTTGGCCCCACTTGTGGGGGACTCACGTGCACTGCAGCACTGCTAGGTGATAATACGCTGTTGGACTAGGTTAGCTAGTCTAGACTAGCTATAGCCGCTATAGCTGAGCACGTTGCGGAACGCCTGTCGATGTGTCGATATCAACGTTGGTAGCGTTATCCTTCCTTCTCACGTGTTCCATCTGTACTCAGCTAATCCTGTAAATCCCTGAGGTACGGTTCGAGCGAGTGCTGCAACATCCTCAAACTTCTTGATCGAACCGTGCAGCAGTCACTGAAGTTCTGGCAACTGCCGGTTGAGGGCTCTCTGTGGCACAGGTGGGGTTGCTTACGTACGCCCCGGTAGGTACGTACTCCTGCTTCGTAATGAAAAGGGCCACTGTCAATCCAGGAACTGACCACTTGTACATAAGAAGATTTCTGTCCAAGGGATGACTCACATGTAGTCATTAAGGAAGGGAGAGCCGCGCTGCCCAGTCCGTCCAATTGGGAACATGAACTAACCTAATTTGTTGATTAGCAGGTGTTAGGGTGGGGCGGCATGCTTAGCGTCGCAGCCCCGGTCCTGCGCTACATCGGTGAAGTGAGGGGGGGTTAACAAATAAGGAGGTGGCCATGATGGGATTTATGGCTGTCATCAACTTTCTCTCCCGGCTAAGGACCGAGGCCTGGTTCCGCGTGGGGTGCCAGGTCCGTCAGTCAGGTTTTGCCAGCAAGCTGCCCAAGCTGGGCAGAACTGAGCCTTCTCTTTGTCCCAGACTGCCCTGATGGCGAATTGGAGATACCTGAGAGACCCAATAGGCGTGACAGCGGCTTTCACCAGGGCTTTCGGACTACCCTGGCGAGCGTACAGTGCCCAAAGGCTTGCAGAAGCCGCCCACAGCCCAGTGCAGCAGCTCACCTGTTTCCCTGCGGACCCCCCTCCACACAGCTCACGTCAAGCTCTGGTCTTGGTGCTGCAGAGCGCGGCCGGGGTGTTTGTCATCCTGGTCATCGTCAGCCCGCCAGCTGTCTGGGACGCCCTCTCGCTGGAGCCAGTCCTCCTCAACCCCGCCTATATCTCCATCTGCTACCAGTTCGTGCTGCTGCTGAATCGCGGCGGTGCGGCGGGGCTGTCTCACCTGACCATGGCCGTGCACATGGTGGCGGGGTGCGTGGCCGGCGCTGGCCTGGGGGTGGGCTGCGTGTACATAGTGTACGCAGCCAACGGCGGATACCATGGTACTGTCACCAAGGTAAGCTCATCGCTGCCTTGGTCCAATTTTAAGAACTCTTCTTATACTGGGTGTGGGCTGGCGAATGCAGCTGGTTGGCAGCTGCAATGGCACTGTCCCTAAGGTGAGGCTTTCGGCCGCCTAGTCTCAGGTATGTTTTGTACTTCCAACAAGAGGGCTCTCCAGGGCTCCAGCTTCATAGTCGCTGGTGCTGGTTCCCCTGGGGAGGTAGCGAGCCTGCCTGCGACTGTTCATGTGCCCTGCCAACGTACCCCGGATGCAGCTTCCTCCTGCTTCTGTTCATAACTCTCCTCCGTGCTACTCCAGCCAGGTAGCTTGCCCTCTGGCTCAAAGCGAGCCTGCCGTGGTGCTAGCAGAAAACACACAACGGTGGCGTGAGTCCCCCACTACCACAGGCGGCCTTGATGCTTCTACTGTCAGCTCTGACAGGCGGCAGGTTCATAAGTACAGCCCCTGTCTGCTTGCTCTTGCAGGCCGCCTTGATGCTGGTGCTCTCGGCCTTGTGGCTGTTCATCCTGACTGTCCTGCGCTTCCGCTATCCCCTGCAAAACTACTTCTGGCTGCTGGGGTCGCTGTCCTTCACAGTCGCAACCGCCGCCTCCTACCACCAGCAGGCAAGGCCCCTGGTTAACAGGGTGTTAGGATACCCCGGCTTGCACTGTTACTTTTGCTCCTGGTCTGCTCCCTCCACATGCCACCGGTGCCTCCTACTACCAGCATGCAGCTTTTTTTGTGCGTCTTTGAATTACTCACGGCTGCTGTTGACAAAACACACGCACGTGGCAGGTCCTCGACACCAGGCTTTGTTATGATGTGGCGTTATGCAGCTGTTGCACTTGCCAGGAGTGCACGCACCGCCGACCACAGGTGCTGTTGGTGGTGCAGCAGTCCAAAGTAGGGAATGATGCAGGGCTGAAATTAGAGAATTAACAACGGTACAGTTGTACCTTTTGCTGCTGCCTGCAGGATGACATGTGGAAATTCCCGCTATACTGGATGATGTTCAATGCCATTGGGGCCGCGGCAGCTTGGCTGTCGGCAACGCTTGTCTTCCCCATCACAGCAGGTGGGGCGTGCCACCTGTCAAGCAACCGCACACTGTATGCCTATCGGTGCTGATGTGATGCCGCTCCATTTGCCCTTGTGCAGCAGAGTTCAGTGGAGCCAGCTAAGTCTTGTAATAGTCTTGTGCTCGCCACCTTTTCCAAGCCGTCCATATCCTGGCTGTCTTACCTGCTGTTAAGACACTCCTTCCTGCTGCGCTCTGGGGGTCTAAACACCTCTACCCTATTGCCCCCGTGGGACTCTCGTTCCCTAGCGCTTGCTGGTGGCTTGCAGGCACGACCGTGAGGGAAAGCCTGGCGCATGCGCTGCGCTGTGAGGGGCGCCTGGTGGCTGGCACCCTGGCCCTGGCCACCGGCGAGGTGAACCCGGCTACCGGCTTCCTCTCCAAGGCTACAGGGGAAGCGGAGCAGCACATTGGCATCGACTCTGGGCTGTTCCCAGAGGTGGTGGCCCTCCAGGAGGTCTCGGGGGCTGCCAGCTCCCATATTCAGGTGTGCTTCTTGGCCTGGGTGAGCATGCTGTGCCAAGCTGGTGCAAGATTTGATGGCTTAACGTAGTCTTGTCCTACAATGTACTGCATCACGGGATGTAATGGCGTGGATGCCTGCCAGGACCAACAGATAACATGTGGTGTGCTGCACCCACGAGTAATTTAGATAGATATATCCTCCAACCACCAATATCACTGAAAGCATGCACTACCTGGTTTCCTGATGGATGTCAGGTGGACCCTGAGTTTCAAGTATGGTGGCGTTGCAAGACAGTGGTGACACCGAATGCCCCCAGTCTCTCTCATGAGCACTGGCAGGAGACTTAGTGCATCCACCGCGCAAGTCCATGCGTGTACCCTTGTGTTCCCCCACATGCAGAGAGCGGTGCAGCACCTGGTGGCGGCCCGGCAGGACATTGACTTGTACCGCCGCCAGCGCCGCTTCACGGCGGGCCCGCACCGCCTGCTGTGCACGCTGGTGCGCAGCGTGCTGAGCACCATGATGATGGCGCTGTACCCTCTGCAGACGGGCAGCATGAACTGCGCGCTGTGCTGGTGAGGGGTGCCAGCAATCTGTAAAGATTCTTGTACGATGTTGAGTGGTGGGGACGCGTGCTTAGCACCCCAAGTTCAGCGTTGCACCTCCTGACAGGCTGGCCATGACCTATGAAGAGACTAGTCAGTGCTGTGGGAAGCCTGGGTTGTAGCTAAAGCTTGAACTCTGTACTCTCTCTGTTAGTAGAGTGGTGGTGGTGGTGAGATGCTGGCTTGCGTGGGGTCATTGCTGTGAAGCTTGAGACAGGCCGGGCATCTGCTTGCGGCCTTGAGGGGGAGCGTGCCCAGCGCCGGATTGGTAGCGTTGCAACGGCCGGAGCCTCCACGAGCGAGCAAGCCCTGTGCTGACCAACTGTTTTTGATTGGCATGTGAGGAGGAGGCATTCATCGACCGGCTGGGCCCTACACACTGAGGCAAGAGCTACAGCAAGGGCAGCAGCAGGCGCTCACCATGACTCACCCCCCGTACCCTTGCAGGCAGCACCGCGAGAAGCTGCTCCAGCTGGCAGGCGCCCTGCAGCACTGCTGCAGCGAGGCGGCCGAGGTGGTGCAGCAGCAGCGCAGCACGCCCCTCGGGCAGGCGCTCGACTCCCTGCGGCGGGTGGAGGACGCCTATGCTGCCCTGTTCCTGGATGCGCGCGAGAGGGCCGCCACTGCTGCCGCTGGGGTGGAGCTGTCGGAGAGCCATGTGGCGTTTACCATGCTGCTGTCGCTGCTCTTCACGCTGTGCACACGGGTGAGACAGTGGCTGGCTGGTGGGTTTTTTTTGTCTGGATGGAGCAGCCGCCACGTGGTCTTGGCCAGGTGATTGGTGGAGCAGGGCTAGGGGAACAGAGCTGCTCTAATGCCCGCCCACGTCCCGTGCCGGCAGCTTGTGCTTGAGTATGGGAAGGCAGACCTGCGTGGGCAGCATGGCTAGGTTTATTGAAGGACAGTACGCAAGTTGGGATGTGTGGTTATGGAGCCAGCAGCACTCAACAGGCGGTGAGCAGCAGGTAGGAGTAATGTAAGATGTTAGGTGCGTCAACTACCTAGGTGGTGTGCTCAACCCTGGCGTGCATCATCGGGCTTGAGGCGCTGATCTCTCTGCTCCCGCTGCGGCCTAGGCATGCTCAGGTGGGTAACAAGCATGGTATGGCTGTCATGTATTCTTTGCTGCAGATTCGCCGGCTGTTTGTGCTGCTGCCGGGTGTGCTTGGGAAGGACCAGCCGGGGGCCTCGACGGCTGTTGCAGCCCACGTGCGCAGCTCCCACTCCTGGGACCTCGTCCTCAGAGAGCAGGTGGGTGCCGCGAGCGTGTCCCTCCATTGCCCCTGTGGCCACAAGGGAGCAGCACGCACCTTGGGTGGATGTTGCCTCCATGGCGAGGATGCTTTGGCTGACGCAAGCCAATGGTAATTTAGCTTGTGCAGCGCAGCGAAGCGGAGGCTCTTATGTGACTGCAATGCAGGCATGGGTGCCGGAGTTTATCTGCCAGGGTTTGACACATTGAAACTCCTCGTGATGCAGAAACATGCAGTATTGTTCTTTGACAGGGCATGGCCGCGCACATGCCTGCAGGCGTCTCCCCTCCAGCCGGAGATGGCCGCCCTCTCGCTGATGCAAGCCTCCATCCTGCCCGCCCCAGCCCCCGCCACCGCCATGGCCGCCGCGACCCCCTCTGGCCTGCACACCCCAGTGGGCAGCGGCGACAGCCCCCAGCAGACCCAGAAAGCCCTCCAAGCCCAGCAGGCAGCTGGCAGCATCGCCTGGCCGGGGCCAGCCGGCAGCCCTGTGGCAGCAATGCCGCTGGAGCCTAGCCCAGCGTCCCTGCCAAGGGCAATCACTGCATCGCCCCTGGCCACGCTGCGGCCGGCGGCCGCTAACGGGCTTGACCCGCGCCAGCAGCAGCCCCGCCGGCGGTCCTTCCAGCAGCCCTCAAAGCCGCTTGCCGATGGCAAAGCCGGGCAGCAGCAGCAGGAGGAGAAGGAGGAGGAGGAGGAGCAGGGGGGCTTGAAAAAGGGCAGCCTTACTGCCGGCAGCATCAGCCGCAAGTGGCTGCGGTTGCTGGGCAGGCTGCGGCGGGCCTGGGAGGCGTGCAGCGGCCGCACAGGCATCAACTTGATACACATCAGCCTAGGGGTGCAGGTGCGGGGATTGCATGTGTCACCCCCCAGGAGGCTGGCTCTGGTTGCTTACTGTGTGGCCCTGTTGGCGGGCCTAGCAAGGCCGCCCAAGCGCTTCTGCTCTCTGGCGTCTTTGCAAGCATAGTTAGTACTCGCCCTGGCGTGTGATGAGGTCCCGCTGCTTTACACTGCCTTCATACCTGTGGTTGGGAAAGCATCAGGGCATCACCACCTCCCAGTTGTGCAGATGGTGGTGGCCGCCACGATCGTGATGTTTGGCGTCATCATCCCCGCCGTCAATGATGCCCTCGGCGGCCGGGTGGCCTGGGCCCTGTTTGTCGTCACGCTCATCCTGGAGCCGTCCACAGGTGTTGTTAACTTTGTAATGTCACCTGCTGGTGGACTAAGGGACGCCTACTCCTATGCTAGGCAGCAATATACCTTAAGGCGACATTGAAGTCTCAACATCATGTGCCTAGTCTTGCCTTAGTTTAGGTTTGGCTAGCACGACCGAGTCTAAGCACGTGCTCGCTGCTGCTGTGGGAAGCGGATAGTTGATTAATTCATTAATTGCTACCTTGGGGCAGCCTGGACCCCTCACTGTCTCCCTCCCTGTGTCTGTGCAGGCGCCATGCTGTTCAAGGGCCTCATGCGCTTATCTGGGACCGCTCTTGGCGGGCTGGCGGGGCTGGGTGGCATCTACTTTGCCTTCCTGTGCAACGGGGCGACCTACGAGAACCACCCCGCAAAGGTTCGTCTCCACAGCTGCCTGCTGTTGCCAGACTGAGTGCAACTTTGCGTCCCGTTGTGAGTACATCTAGCCCAGCGCTCATGTACACCTGGCAAGGCAGTGCCAAAAGCGGCTCCAAAGCACTTGTTGTGGGCCGCCACCCAGGCCCACCCCTGCATGCACCAGCATAGCCCACCCCATCAGCAAGTGTTTAACTTGCACGACTTTTTCACTGTCCATGCATGCAGTTTGTAGCCATGGTGGCCTACCTCACCGTGTTCAGCTTCATGGGGGGGGCGCTCACCATCAGGTTCAACCTGCACAGCTGTGAGTGGCTCCTCTCCCTTTCTCATGCCGACTTCTGTCACTGCCCTGTCTCTCCTGTCATTATATGTAGCGCAAGGCGCCTCCTCTCTATACAGCTACAGCCGGCTCATGCGCAACGTCCCTCATCGCGTGGTGGTGACACGAATGCCTTGGACCTCACCGGCAGCCTAGAATGGTGTAAGTTACCTGTGCTGTCTGCCCACCTTTACGCCAAGCCGAGGTCCATGTCATACATCAATTGATCATCTTCCTTCCCCCCTCCCCCGCAGACGCCTTCATTATTGCCAACCTGATCATGGCCATGGTCGCGCTCCCTGCTTACCTGACCGCCCACCCCATGCCCATGCTGGCGCTGTGGCGGGTGGTCAACACCGCCATCGGCGTGGCCGTGGAGGCGGCGGTCGCGGCAACCGTCTTCCCGGTGACTGCCAGGTGCGAGGCCGGGGATGATGCTTTGAGGTTGCATCATTGGATGATCACCGGTAGGAAGGGCGCCGGGTGATGGTGTGCTGGAGAGGTGCGTAGGTGGACTGGCAAGGGCCGGGGAGCCGAAACCCAGCTACATATTTATGCTGTGGGTTACAACTTGTCACACACATGCACCGTCCTTGGTGCCCTGCAGGCGCTTGTTCCGCAGCGCCATGGCATCCGCACTGGACGAGCTGGCAGAGGTGGCAGCCACTGCACTGGGCGGCTACCTGCCCAAGCAGCGGCCAGGGCAGCAGCCTCCGCCGCTGGGGCTGGGGCCAGGGTCCCTGCCGCCTCTTGATGGCTGGGAGGGGCTCCGAGGCCAGCAAGGCAACCAGGCTAGGCCGCCAGCAAAGGCGCCGGTGCGGCGGTTCGATACAGCCACCAGGCTAGGGGGAGCTGCGTCACCTGAGAGAGCAAAGTGGGCAGAAGGGACGGGAGCGGCTTCGGCGCTGCTGCCGCCCGCGGCGCCGCACCAATCCGCTTCTCTTCACCTTGAGGCGGTGCCAGCCAGAGGCACGGGGAGCTTTACAGCGCAGCGGCGGAGCACGGCAGCGGCAGCGAGCGCTGGGGTCACCGCTGCCGCGTGGGCGCTGCAGCTGGCCACCAACAGCAGCTTCCATCCATACATGCCGACGGGGTACGCCATGCACAGCGAGAGCACCACGCCACGGAGCCCCCCCGACCAACAGACCCCGCTCATGTCCCGGGCCGGCAGCGCCAGGGCATCGCTGGACTTTAGCCCGCGGCCAGGGCCACAGCACGGGCAGCACGCAGCACAGCAGGGGAGCAGCAGCGCCCGGAGGGGCGGCAGCTTTGACTGGCGGGGCGACAGCCGAGGGTCGACCATGCGGTCGGTCGAGGAGGATGCGCCCTTGGAGGAGGAAAGCGTGGAAGGGGAAGCAGGGGTGGGGCCAGTGGGTGGTGGAGGCAAGGAGCATGCCCATGCAGCAGCAGCCCACGGGCTTGAGCCGGGCGGGAGGGGCGGGGTCTTGCCGGCGCAGCAGGCAGAGCATGGCTATCCCCCGCCGCTAGCGCGGCAAATCATGGCCCAGGCAGCAGCAGCAGCAGCAGCAGCAGGCCTGCCTCCCCCTCCTCCAAGCAGCTCCCAGGACCAGCAGCCGCGGTACACCCTCAGCGCTCATAACGTGCGCGCTCTGCCCAGCCCTGAGCTCAGCCCGGACAAAGCGCAGCAGCCGCCCCATGCCAGCCGCGATGCCGTCGTCTCTGCTGGCATCGGTGGAAGTGCGGCCGGTGCAACTGGAAACACCGGCGGCAGTCACCCTCGCCTGCCGCAGCAGCGTGCGTCGGTGTCCCTCGCTGCGCTGACGCGCACGCTGAGCGCCCCCGAGGCGCCGCTGCTCCAACGCACGGCCAGGCTTTCGTCAGATCCTGGCCTGCCAGCCAGCCAGGGCCCTCAGGGAAGTTCCGGACCAGCATTGCCGCCACAGTTGCCGGCCTCTGCAGCCACAGCGGCTGGGCAGCTGGCCCAGTTGCAGCTGCAACAGCTACGGCGGGCGCTCTCGCTGCCGCAGGGGCCAGCCGCCGGCTTGAGGCCCGGGCTACCGCCCACTCCCCCACGCACACAGCAGCGGCCGCAACCCCAGCAGCAGCAGCAGCAGCCGGCGTACCAGTACCTTCAGCAGCAGGCCCCCGTCGGCCTCCCTAGCAGTCCCTCCTCCATCCTGCCACCGTACAGCCTGCCGCCCCCCATCTACACCACCTCCAACACGACCTGCGGCGGCATGGTGTCGATTTATGTGCCCCTGAGCCCCCTGTCGAACTTGGGAGGGAACCCCCAGGGGCACAAGGTATTTGGGCGGCGGTACCTGCGGTACCACGAGGCCGGCAGTAAAGTGCAGGCCAGCGTGGACGCCATGCAGCGGCTGGAGAACGCGCTGAAATATGAGGTCTACCCATGGGGACACCCCCGCAGGTGTGAGCTTTGGTGGCGATTAGGGTTGAGCATTTTGTGCGGTGATTTCTGTGGCGACGTGCACAGGTTGTTGGTGAAACCGGGTGGGGGTGCCGCTTCAGCATGTGCAAGCGTGCTGCCTCGCATGCTCTAGGTGCCTGAAGTGCTCATGAATGCGCCTTAAGTGAGCAGCCAGCATTCAAGAGGAAGCCGGGACGCACCTGGCTGCGCTGCCCAGTGTCCTGAACTACAGAAAGCCACAAGAGTGTGTCTGGCTGCCTGCCGCCTGCAGGTTCCCCTTTGAGCCCGGCTACCGCGGCCAGCGCCTGGTCCGCCACATGCTCAACGTGCTTGCGGCCTTCGCCAACAACGTGGACGCGCGCGAGGGCCTGCGCGGCCTGCCGCTGCTGGCGCCGCTGCAGGGCCAGATTCGGGCGGCGGTGGGGCTGCTACAGGAGTGCCTGCACGCGTTCGCGGGGCTGGTGCGGGGGCGCGTCACAGTATCCAGGTGGGTGGGCGGTTTCCGTGGTGTGCCTGCCTGTGGTGGGCCTGTGACTTGTGGGACAGCGGATCTGGCAGCGTGCTTGCCGGTATTTTTGGGTTGAGCAGGGGTGAAGCCAAGTCGCTGTGGCCGGGGGTAGGCGGGTCCCATGGTGGGCGCTGTCAGGGCGATGCCTGGGGCAGAGTGCCTGGCAGGAGTGCCTGCACGCCTTTGCGGTGTGTCTACTGCGGTGCGGGGTGCCCGGTAAGCCAGGGAAAGCAGCAGGCACTGCACCCAACCCTGGTGTCCAGGTCAGGTTGCCTTATCCAGCCTTCACACCTCACCCGCTAGGTTCACTATGTGTGTGTGCGTGCAGCGCGGTGGGGCTTGTGGAGCAGCTGGAGCGGCAGACCCTGCATCTGCTGTCGGCGGCGGGGGAGCGGGGCCCCGCCCAGCTGGCGGCGGAGGGCCTCGGCCGGGCTGGCAGCAGCGCGGAGCTGGTTGAGGGGCTGGCCTTCCTGGGGATGCTCTACAATGCCGGCTATGTGGTGAGTCTCTAGGTGCTTGTAGGCCGGGAGGATTAAGCGGAGACTGGCTGGCAGCAGTGCGCAGCTGGTGGGGGCGCTGGCGTTTGGCGTTGGTGCGCAGCTTGTTAGGTGTGTCGGGTGCGGGGTGCTTGGTATAAAGCATAGGAAGCCGTGGAAGGTGGGTGTATCATGGGCTTGAAAGCAGTTTTTGGCAGGCTCAGGCTCGCTACACACCTCTTGGAGTCGCGCTTAAGGGTGCGCTGGGGTGGCACATGTGCAGCCGCGGTGTCTGCATCGATGCCGGCCCGCCCCAGTGGTGTGCCTGCCGTCCTGCATGCACAAGCATGCTAGCCTCACTGCGGACGCAGAGCTCCCCCCACTGCGGCGCCCCGTGTGCAGGCCCGCCTGCTGTGCCTGGCCCTGGTGCACACCTTCCGCTCGGAGCACCCCCGCGAGGTGGCCCTGGCCAGGAGCTCCCTCCTGGAGGTGCCCGCCCGCGGCGCCACCGCCACGCTGGCAGCCGACAGCCTGCTGCTGGCCTCCAACGGCCTGCTGGGGGCGGCGCTGAGACTGGACTCGGGCTCCCATGCCTCTTACGAGGGCGCTGCGGCGGCGGCCGCAGAGGCGGCGATGGGTGCAGCGGCTGCTGGCGGCGGCGAGACCGAGGGTGGAGAGGTGGAGCTGGCAGCCCTTGATGTGGACGGGGACGGGGATGGTGCGGTTGCTGCTGTAGCTGGCGAGGGAGATGGGGTGCTGGCAGCGGGGGAGGTTGAGGAGCAGGGGCCATCCCTGTGGCGCGCCCTCTTGACGGGAGATGCAGGGAGCACGCCCCCTAACGCCGCCATGCTGGGAGGGCTAGGTTGGGAGGCTGTGTGACAGCCGACGCGCGCACATGTGCGCCCTGGCGTCTTGGGCAGGCATCTTGAGCTGTAGGCAAATAAAGAAACTCACTATCATGAAGGCATTTACTCTATTGTCCGCAGACAAGTCTCCGTCCTTATCTACTTCATGTCTCATGTTATCTTCCGTTGTGACTGAACATTGTTGTGTTCGCTACATCATTTCATTCCATGCAGGCCTAGATACAAGGTCCTGCCTGGCTCTGTCATCGTCTTGTTATGGTCTCGCAACTTGAGCACCTGTTGAGTACCTTGTGTATGGATTCCCTGTATTCTTTGTTGACACGTGCTGCCAAGGATGTGACGCAGGGGCAGGGACAAGTCCTTGTACTCATTGCTGTGCCCTGTCAAGCACAGTCGTTCATTCCATGTTCCTGGCTTGCAATCGGTGAGGTCGTCTTGTCTAGCTTGGCCCCAACGTGGTGAGAAGGGGACCAAGTCTATGGAAGCACAGGCTGGACAGCTGTACATTCAAGCGCCGGCGCCTCGTTGGCTTCCTATTTGTGGCACGGTACTACCTCTGTAAAATGGTATGCGTTTCTGATTACAAATTACTTATAGTATACAGCTGGGTTTTGCACACGGCTGGAACCCTGCACTTCCTCATTCTCACTCCGTGTCGCCCTAGCTGGCAGCGTGAATGGCAGGAATCTACAACGGACCTGCTAGGTAAGTCACCAAGGCAGTCGTCCGTGCTTCAGTGTTCACACCATCCCATCCACTGCCTCAGGTCCTGATCGCACCTGCTTGTTTCTTGCAGAGGCGGGACAAGGTCAGTTGTCATCTAGAATTGATGGCCGCGTTGCAGGGCACCGGGCAGAAAGTCTTTGCGTGTTCGGCACTCCGCCCTGCATATTTCAGGGTGCAAGAAGTTTGCTGGGTTTTGATTGTTGAGTGTACACGATTCTGCCAGTCTGCCAAGTTGCCTGCTGCTGCACAGGAAGGCTCTGAGCCTCGGGCTCCATTAGGTTTGCGCGAACGCTAGCACAGAAGCCGTGCTACTTTCTCCCTCCACGGCTGCTGCCCAACCTCCTCGCCCTGCTGCTGCCGCTGTGCTGCTGACTCTTGCTGGCTATGCCTGCAGAGGTGGCAAGGACCAGTTCTCCTGGGAGAATGTGAAGAGTGACAGGGACCGCGAGTACTACCTGGGCCACAGGGTGGGGGGGGGGGGGGGCACCAACAGGGGGGCCGTGGTATAATTTATCTATGTAGGCTGGGGTTGGTGGGTGGGCATGTCTGGAATCCGTCAGGTGCGCGGAAGCACAGGACATGTAGCAATCTGGTGAGGGCTGGTATTGCTGTGCTATGCTATCCTGCCACGAACTTCACTGCAAAGCCACACCCACCATTGTGCGCCCTATTGATATTCTTGTCGCCGGCTGTCTAGATAGTTCATAGCCGGCCCTGAATCTCCAACAAGCAAGGCGAGTCAGCACAGGTGCGATGCCTCTTTCATTGTGCTTGCAGCGTGAAGGCGCTTGCTGGCAGGTGGCAGAAGGGCAAGGATGTGTACTGGTACACGCGGGAGAAGGATGAGGGAGGTCAGTCCCAGGAGGCCGAGCTTCGTGCCATCAAGCAGAGAGAGGAGGACCTCATGATGGAGGTAGGGGGCTTGAGAGGGCTGTGTTGGTTCACCATGTGGTGGGTTTGCGTGTCAAAGTAGGGGCGGAGGTAGGGATTTGTGTGGTTGCTGTCCCAGGTCCCAGGTGTTGTTGTCACGGGCACGCTCCTCAGCCTTGGGGTCGGTGGAGGTTGGCATTTGTGGGTACTGCTTGTTCTACGAGGGTGAGTGCTATCTAATGTGGGATGGAGACTGGGGTGCTGGGGCATTGGGTGGTTAACTGCGCGAGCTCTCCTTGTTGGCCTGCATATCTCACCCAGTGTACTGCAGCCCAAGACCCTCAGCAGCCGGGGCCAGGCGGACCCTTCCCAAAGGGACAGGGTGAACAACATACCTGTCTGGCTGCCCTTTCCCAGAAGGACAGAGTAGCAACGCACTTGCCTGTTGTGGTCGCTCCTCCTGCAGGCGCTGGGCCTGAAGCCCAAGGCCCCCAAGCAGCTGGGCCAGGCCAAGCTGGACAAGGGCGACCTCCAGCGGCTGCTGTCGCGGGGGGAGGAGGAGGGGGGAGGGGGGCTGGACACGGCGGGTGACGCCGCGGCGGCCGCGGTGGAGGAGGCGGACCGTGTGAAGGGGTTGGGCTTTGCGGCGGGGGCCAGGTGCGGTTCTTGAGGGCAGCAGTTGGTTGGCTAGTGGTGTGGTTGGTGCCATGTGGTCGTATGCGTAGGGTGGCGATTGGGATGGGCGGTTGGGGAGTGGTTTGCTGTGAGCGCCAGTGCGAGGGGGAAGTGCCAGGGAGTGCAAATGACTGCACGTGGGGGAGTTCAGAGAGTTCTCTTCTATAATATCCAAGTACAGCAGGACATGTGTGGCTGCTCCTGTCTAGCTGCTGCTCAAGTCCGCATGTTTTCTGGAGGTACGGCCCATATTAGCCCACCTCTGGGTGGGTAGGGCAGCGGGCTCTGGGCCCTGCGCCTGCACCCGGCCACTGTTCCACAGCAGAGCGGGGGTGGTGCTGTGGGAGTCGTGATGGGCCGCTCCCAGTGCATGAGCATTTTCTCGCAACAAAACTGCCCACAGGTGCCTTCCACTGTCAAAATGTTCTATCCAGGGAAGGGTCTTATATGGTGGCAGCCTGCAGTATGCCTCCCAACAGGCGTCACCCCACCTACCCCCTGCCGCCTGCTGACAAACTTGACTAAATGTGTGCAGGGGCGTCATTCAGCAGGGCCAGGAACAAGACATGCTGGCAGGCGTGGGCACCGGCCGGCAGCAGCAGCAGCAGGCAGCAGCGGGAGCGGCAGGGGCCGGCGGCGGCACTGCAGCAGCGGGGGCGGCTCCGCTGCGACGCGGCGGCGGGGCAGGAGGGGGCGCGGCGGGCGGCGCTTCGCTGACTGCGGAGCAGGTGCGGGAGCTGAAGCGGCTGGCCAAGAAAGAGGAGCGGCGGGCGGCCAAGAGAGCCAAGAAGGAGGCTAAGAAGGTGAGGTTGGGCGTTTCTGACCAGCTGGAGGCTGCCTATTCTAGGGTGCTTGAGTGTTGTTGAGGGATCACAGTTGATGTAGGGGAGATGCAAGTGAAATTTGGAGTGGCGCTGGAAGCTCCTACGCAGGATAAACAGTGTGTGTGTAGGGGGGGGGGGGGGGGGGGGGGTC
Source organism: Parachlorella kessleri (assembly GCA_001598975.1). NCBI lineage: Eukaryota > Viridiplantae > Chlorophyta > Trebouxiophyceae > Chlorellales > Chlorellaceae > Parachlorella > Parachlorella kessleri. The sequence continues at coordinate 23,304 of BBXU01002282.1, forward strand.
CGTCAACTGATGCTGGCTGTAAGGGTTATTGTGCTGCTGGTTGTCGCCATGTGCAGGCTAAGAAGGCAGCCAAGAAAGTTAAGGCAAAAGAGGACAAGAGGGGGAAGCGCAAGCGCGACTCTCCCTCCAAAAGCAGCAGCAGCAGCGGCAGCGACGCTGACGGCGGAAGGGGGAAGGCAAGCCGGGTGGAAGCAGCAGCCCAGCGGGGCCAGCAGCAGTTGGCGGCGCCGGCGGCTGGGAGGGCGGCCCATGGGCTGTCCCCGCGGCGGGGGCTGGGTGCGGGGCGGGAGCGTAGCAGGGACCGGGGGGAGGAGCGTAGCAATGGAAGGGGTGGAGAGCAGGGGAGGGAGCGGGCTCAGCGGGGCAGAAGCCAGAGCCCCACACCGGCCGCTGAGGCAGGACACCGAGGGGGCCGAGCAGGAGGGAGGGAGGCTCCGCAGCAGCGACGGCGCAGTCTCTCGCCACCGGACCACCCCCACCGTCAGCGCCGCCGTGAACTGAGCCGCAGCCCCGACAGGCGAGGGGAACATGACCAGGGGGACTACGGCCGTGCCCTTGACAGAGATGGAAGGGACCCACACGGCGGGAGGGGTGGCTCCCCACCAGGCGGCAGACATCGACAGCAGCAGCAGCACGATGCCGGGCACGGCAGGCACACCAGCGGCCGCAGCCCTGCTCGCGGTGGGTCGCCTCGGCGGCAGCGGCCCAGGCGAGAGTTGAGCAGGGAGCGCAGCATCAGCCGGTCGCCTCCACGCAGGCGGCGGCATGACAGCCCCTGACCGCGTGGCGGTGGTGACACAGAAGCGTAACATGACTTGTCGCCCCAGGCAAGAGAAGAGGTGCTTGGGACAGCTGACAGTGTGGCATGGCAAAGTGCAGAGCATAGCTGAATCCATAGCGTTCAGACTCCTCATGCGGAATGATGGGTGTACTCCTTGTTACCAGGGGAGGGTGGCATGACGAATCATGGGGTACAATCGGTGGGAGTTTAAAGAAGGGGAAGAAACACAAGTGGAAGGTTCGGCTGTCAGACAGTGGCATGGGTATCACTCTCAGTAGCAAAACAAGTGCATAGAGGTTTGTTCATAGGCATAGTAGTGGCCATATCAGAAGGCCTTTGCCAGCCGAGCCCAACCACAAAGGAACAATGGAACGAAGGGGAAAGAATTCATCGCCTCAGGGGCGCTCCTCAACCATATGCCTTCAGACAACCCCAAGAGCCGTAGTATGCCCAAACCAAGGCAGGCAATGGGGTGACAGCTGGCTTGAACTGCAAGGCATAGACGGGGGCTGGCACACCTCCCGCTCTCGAGCAGGGCCTCAGCGACGTGTGGGCTCAGTGGGTCAAAATGTGCACAGGGGTGGGAACAGGGTAGCTGGGGGGTGCGCCCAACCAACAGGGCAAGTGGGGGAGAGCAGCGGCCAAGGCCTAGCAACCACAGCACTACTGGTGAAATCTTAACGTAATCAACGGTTGGGAGCACTGCCTCAAAAAAACAAACCTCTACAACCTACCCTTCAGGGCTACGAAGGTCACCATGGAATGGAAATCGCACTTAGATAGAAGGGTTCAAAACAACCAGTAGCAGCACACTTGCTGCACCCTGGCAACGAAATGGAAGCAAGACCGGAGTCCGCCTGCGTGCTGGGCATCTCATGGCATGGATCTTGAAGCCCAAGGGCAAAAAGAATCAAATATCTGTCACTCAACCCCCCCTAAGGCACCACTTGCCCGGGAGATGAGCCCTGCTTGCTAACTAACTGGCTAGCTAGCTAAGCACCAAGCTGCCGGCTGAGGGATGAAACTGGCAAAACCAACTGGAGGGCGCACTGCGCACGTGGACCACAAAGGCAGGTGACACCTAGCACAGCTGCCAGCAAAACGCCGTCGTCCACTCACCATAAACACACAACACAAAAACAGCCGCCACTTTGGCAGCAGCACGGCAGCTTGGAAATTCCTCAAGTGCTCCTCAAGACACAAATCCTAGTAGCCTACTGGTGTACAGAGGACAAAGGCCAGCCAGGCACATCACACTTGCACGTGCACCACCTGCCCACCCGTCAGCCTAGCCACAACACCTTCCTGCAAAAGCCACACCTTGTCTACACCTGCTGAACCAAATGGGTCACCCACGACCGCAAACACCGTGCAGCGGGCTATAGCCCACTCTACTATCTACCTTGATCCAGTGTAGAGCAATCAAAACCTAAACCTGCGTTCGGCCTGGAGCCAAGGGAAGATGCTTTACAAACACAACTACTCAGGTGGACCCTACTTTGTGCCGAGATTAACTCGGGTAGCGCCCTTGGCTGATGTAGCCAAACAAAGGGAAGGAGCAGAAGGGCAGCCAAAAGAGACATCAACGAACGATGGAACGGCCACACACATGGTGCCCATCCCTGAGGGAGCAACAGTACATAGCACATGGGGACGGCCTTCATGCCTTTACCAGTCTGATAACACCACAACAACACACCAAGAGCTCCTCCATAATGAGCAACAAGACTAATGCACCTTTGGTATTGGTGCATGCCGGCAACAGGTGCCTGCTGGGAAAGCCCACCTATGTATCATGTATCTCTGAGCGTGACCTGTGGGGGCGCCTTCACCTGGCTACGGTTTGCTGTGGTTGAGCTTAGGCTGAATTGTCTCCCGGCCGGACGCCGGATTGGAGAGCAACGCATTCTGAGAGCTGGTGCCCCTGTGAGGCCCGGGGGTGAGCATGTGTTCGTGTGCTGCACGTTGCGTCAGGGTTACGTAACCTGAGCTGGAGGCACGCGGCCTCCTGCCGTCACCAGCAGCCGCCGTGGCTGCGGCACCGGCCGTGCCCCCGCCGGTGGGTGTAGGAGGCGGTACTTCAGAACGACGTCCCACGGCACGGACGCTTACCTTGCTGTTGTTGCTGCTGCTGGTAGTGGTGGTATTGGGTGGCGCCCTGCAGCCTGCCCAGCACAGTCGCCGCAAACGCCTGCTCGCCCTTCGCCAGCTCAGCAGCTGCCTGGGGCGGGTGCACTTGGTTGTGTTGCGAGAAAGGCCCATGCAGCAGCCGCACTGGCAAGGGCGGGAGCGCCGCCGATGCTGCGGAAAGCGGGGCAGGGACAGCAGAGCGGCCCGCTGTCCGCAGCTGGTGCTGCTTGCCGGGGGCGGTGCCATGCTGGTGCTGCCCCTGATTTTGGAGATAGTTGGTCTGAGGGGGCAAGAACAGCTCAGGGATGGAGGTACTGCCCTGTGAGTCATCAAAGAGAGGGCTGAACATGTCCCCTGGCTCGGGCATGACCCTGGAACCCGCGCCTGCACAGGAGTTGCAAGGCACACGCTGTCACCGCTTAGCAAGGACAGGGAGGTGCCAGGCTGCCTAGCTCTCTCTGCACCTAAAGCAAGCATGGCGTGCTGACAGCTAGCATGCCCTATTCTTCACTTATCTCCATATCCGTACTGTACACTCAGTGTCCTCAGTTCGCGGCCAGCTGTGAGTGCTGCACATACCCACAGCACACCCTGCGGGACAAACCCACCCCAGACCGCAGGGCAACCCGCCATGCCTGCCTACTCACCAGACAGCAGCAGCAGGTCTGAGACGCTCCCCAGGAATGAGGTATCCGAGTCGGTGGGCGTCAGGGATTCCATGCTTGCACCCCTGCACCACGAGTGGCAGACGCTGTGCAAAATGTTTGACAGGAGAGTATATGTATAACAACTCTTGCCAGCCGTGCGATGTAGAAGAAAAAATGTGATCCATAGCCGAGTCAGGCATGCCCCACCCAGGGGGGACGCAGGTTGGTAACGGTTTGTCATCCAGCTACTCAGTCATGCCCTCCATCACCCACCCACCTATCTACCTCTCTGGTACATCCTCCTAGGCCCAAGAGGAGGGACATAATCCTCCCGGCCCACACGACCCCATTGGCAGCCAGCACAGAGAGGGGCATCACCAAGCGTTACACATGGGTGACTCACCTATGGAGTAGGTCCTCCGGGCCTGGCGGGGTGGAGGGGCTCAACCCTCCCGGCCCACTGGCCTCCGCCAGGCTCAGCAGGGTGCTGCTGTGGCGGCGCAGCAGGGCTTCAGCAGCGGCAGCAGCAGCTACAATAGCAGCGCTCGAGGCGCTCCCTGCTCCTTCCGCCAGGTGGGTGCTGTCGTGGACGTGCTGGTGCGCGTTGGCATGCATGCGAGCGAGAGGGCTGTCGCCGCCGCTGGGAGTGAGGCGGCTGCCGCCAGCGGGGATGGCCTCAGGAGGGGAGGTGAGGGGGGTAAGAGGACGGGGAACGAGGCCGACCACCTCTGATAGCCAGGGGTGCATCAGAACCTGCGACCAGCAGGAGTGGCAGAGACGGGCTTACCCATATGCGACACAGCGCAGTTTCTTGACAGCAGGGACTCAGTGTGCATGGGCTGGGCAGGCATGACCACCAGTGAGCTCCCTAGAAACTATCCAGGCGGAAGAATTTTGTGGTATGTTATGTGGTATAAGGTTTTTTGTGTCTGCTAGGCACGACATGCATTCGCCAAAGCTTGCCTGGGCTGCAGTGAGCCTCTGTGCGGGGTCCGCCTTCAGCAGCGACAGCAGAAGGTCACATGATAGGTGATCAAAGCCAACCACCCTGCATAGCGGGCGAGCGGGAGCAAGCAGGGAGCTATGTGACCTTGATTGGAGATCTTCAGTTTAGAACGGAAGTTTCGTGCCAACCAAGCAGCTCTCCACCAAAAACAAGAAGAGTGCCTGCCTGGAATCAGGCGACCTTGGCTTGCATCGTTTACCTACGCTGCAGGTCTTTACTTTCTTTCTGCAGCAAGTTACCCCAAATTGCGCTTGTTACCATGAACTCCCCCGGGCTCTCCTGCTCGCCATATACACTGTGCATCACCCCATGCCCTCATAGGACGCCTTTCACATCAGGTGTCAACATCAGCAGCATCTGATACCTTGATACCATCCGTGCTCTCATGACTTGCCTCATTTGGGGTGAAGGAGGGGCCGCGGCGCTCTCCCTGCTCAGCTGCTGAATGACCGCCACCTTGTGGTACAGGTGTGCCTGCACAGATGGACAGACATACCAAACATGTTGGTGGCTGCACACAGGTCGCCCTTGACTGACGCCAGGCAGGGCCAGCCTGGTCACCAGATTTACAAGAAATGGAGTGTTAGAAAGTGGCAGTTTGCATAGCCAAGCCCGCCACTTGGCAGGGTCCGGCACAGAACTCTCATCAAAAGTGGGTTATAGAGTCGAGGCAACCCACGCTTTGGCAAGGTCCGGCACAGAATCCACAAGGCGACTGAGCCATATATCAACCCACCTCCAGCCAGTCCTGCATCTTGTCCACCTTCTCCTGTGGTCCCGGCATGTTAGGTACACAGGTCTGACACAGGCCGCGGTGCCCAAAGGGCACATAGCCGCCGCTGAGCAGCACAAACAGGACCACACCCAGGCTCCACATGTCGGCTGCGGCAGCAGGCAGCAACGCTTCAAAGGTGAACCACAGGATGACAAGACAGAGTGGCTTGCGTGCCACTCCCGCATGCTGGGCAGTGCAAGCACCTCTACCCTTCTGTTGAAGCGTTGTCTGAGGAGTTGGAGGGACCCTCCCTGCAGCGGCGGTCCAAGCAGTGGCTATGCAGCTGCCAGCAGGGATCGCATGCATGGCCGGCAAGAAGGCTTGTATAAGGTTGCCCAGGTGCATGCACAAAAGTAGCAGCGGTTTGAATGAATGTTGAGTGAGTGAACCAAACCTCTCTCACCTGATGGGCTGTCTGCCACAGCGGGCCAGCAGGCGGCAGAGCGCGCCACCTCGGGCGGCACGTACGCCCCCGACCCAAACCCGGCCACCTGCGCAGGGGAGCCATCAACGGCAGCCTGGCCGGCGCCGCAGCCGCGGCCCGCCCAGCGGGCGCCCAGGCCCAGCGCGCAGCGCTCGGCGCTGGCGCCTGCGGGGCCTGCGCCGCTGGGCAGCAGGCGGGTGGTGGCCAGGTCTCCGGTGTGGGCGAGGGCGATTGTGGAGATGCTGACCTGGCAGTGGCCGCCAGCGCCGGCGGTGTGGAGGGATGACAGGTCAGCGCAGACCTGCAGGCAAGGAAGGGGGGTAGGGCGGACGGGTATCAGGATCCCCTGCGGTGAGGCTGGGATCTGCCGTGCAACCAACCTGACAGGCCAGGGCTATGATAATACGGGGCGTTTGACGGGGCACTGGGAACTAATAGCCGAGGTTGTGGTCATCAAACTATAGTGGCATCCCTTGCAACGGCTTAAGGAGGCCTGAACCCAGTCATAACTCGCCCTGTAAATGACTGCCTTGACCTCTATCGCACTTAGATTCTGGGCTCGCTCGGACATGAGCAGGTGCTGCAGCAGCAGGCAGTGGCAGGGTTTTTGCATGCAACTTCGGCGCAACCATGCTGACCTAAAGCATGAACGCCGCACATGGAAAAAGCAAGAAGCTGCTGCACTTTATGAGGCATTCTTACAAACGCAGACAATCTGTTGCCAGGCAATTGCATGAGCCATCAACTGAGCGAGCCGAGCGAGGAAGCAGTAGCAGAGCAGCACCGACACAGACATTTTTCAACCGGCAAACACCTGCACCAGCTTGCCTGTAGGGGCAGCAGGGCCGGCGATGATCCCCAGCCGGTTATGCCAGGATGCTGGCTGCCCCATGCTACTGGCTGGGCTTGTGGGGAAGAGGAGGAGGAGAAGGTGCCCTCTGTGTCCATGGCGTCCCCTGCAGCAAGGAGGCTTGCAGGAAAGCTCGTGAGGGGGGGCAATGGGTGGGTAAAGTGTCTGCCTGTTGTGACAGGCAAGGGTGCGCATGCTCCTTGTTCAATGTTGATTTGTAGGAAGAAGCTGGGCAAGGGGAACTTGGGAGGACTGGGCCGGGGGGACCTGGAAATGGTTCTGTGATGTCACTAGAGGTATTACAGAGGTACTCATACTTATACTTCTAACCAGGGGCGGCACCAGTCCTACTGTGTGATTACAGCACCCTGTACAGTCCAACCGGTGCTTTTAAGGGACCCAAGTGCTAAGCAGAGGCACACGGTGCAGCTCACATGATGAGGCGTCGCTGGCGGCATCCTCTGCCGCCGCCGCAAATTCCTGGCTGCCCCGCCGCTGCTGCTGATCTTGCTCCTGCAGGGTTGCCGCCACATCAAAGGAGCCGCTCAGGGACCTCCTGGCAGTTGAGCGGCGGCTGCGGCCACGCGGGGGGCAGCTGGGCGCTGGTGGGGGCAGCGCAGGCTGCTGAGCCTGCTGTGCCTGCAGCAGCTGCTGCAGGGACAGCGGGGCCAGCACGCGCAGCGGCTGGGGGGCCGCAGATGCCCACTGCTCGGGGTGGCGGGCCTGGTGCGGCTGCTGGTGGCCGAGAGAGGGGCCGGCAGGCTGGGGCACGGGGACCGGGGCGGCGGGTGGGAAGGCGGAGCTGCCTCCGCCCTGGGCCATAGGATGATGCCACAGACCTGTCTTGCAGGTGGCATGGACGTTATGCGTCACTGCCGCCGCAACAGCGCTGTGCACAGCTGTGCGGGGTTCCTCCCCACCAGGCATTGAGAACAGACCGGCCTGGGTCTGGAGGAGGCTTGCGGCGGCCGAGGAGCGGCCCGGGTGCTGGCCTGCCGCGCTTGCAGGGAGATGGTATGTCTCCGACCACTGCCCACCACCCAAGTGTACAGCGGCCATACTGGAACCCTGGCTGCCAGAGGCCTGGGCAGCCTGGAAGGCCGCAAAAGCTGCCCAGGGGTGGCTAGCGCATAGCTGGGGGCAGTCCTGAGTGGGGGGCAGGTGGGTGGGGGCATGCTGCAGGGCTGGCTTGCACGTCACGGGCCGGGTGGGCGGCCCGCCAAGGCCCTCCGGAAGGAGCTGCTCCTCCCTCGACTCCCACGATTGAGGATCAGTGCACCTGCTGGGCCGCACAGGCTCCATCACGCCTCCTGCACCGCCAGCTACAGGCGTCACCAGTCCCGACCAAGGCTTACGTCCAGGGCGCACTAACATCATGCGCCAATTGAGCCTTCCTGATTAGTGCTAATCGCAATAGTGAAGGTGGTCAGACACAGCGATCCCCCACCTGACTCGAGTCTCACGGGTGCTGCGGCGGGGGCCCAGAGCCCTCGTGGGAAGGTGGGGCCCCGTGTACGGGTCTTCTGGCACAGGGTGTAAGCCAGGAGGGTTGCTGGTGGACGCCTAGCAGGCCCGAGCCACCTTCAGTGCCATGACGCCCCGTCTGATCGGTGGCAGTGGCTGGCGCACCGGACGAATCTTTCTGCGCACAAGCGAGGCGGCCTGCAGCGTGGGTGGCCGCCCAGACCCCAAGTTCGAACATGGCCTTGTAGGGTTCAATTTGACAGCGGGAGAAGTTTGAACACTTGGTGCCGCAATCGACACATGGCGCCCGCTGGGACCACTTCCTTTTCAGCATGATTCCAAACATCAAGTGAGACGGTTTCCATCCCAATGGCTAAACAATATATTTATGTGGGTGGCGTGCAACTCACACAAATGGTGCGCTGGGTTGCACCTTTATTCAGACCACGGTACACCATGATGCGTTCATATGCCGTGAACAACATAAAAAGACATTTTTTGCTGGGTTCAGCTGTGTCGTACACTCAACATGTGTGACAGATAAAGTTGGTCCTGGCTCATGGTTGTGCTTGGTGGCCTGCAATCACACATAAAATAACGCTGCAGTAAACTTGTCCAGGGCAAAGGCTATAGTACTGTCCGTTGTTGCATGGTTTTGTCAGACACGATCAACACATTGTGTTGACGATCATGACTAATTACCTTGGACCAGTAACCAGTGACAGAAAGGCTTCCATGAGGTTTCACAGGCCTTACATACGATGGGCGACCGTGTTGCTGTGCTGCTGCTGCTGGAGGGGGTTCCCTGCCCCATACCAATCCCACAACTTGTCCAACTTTGCTCCCAGGAATGCCCAGTTCTACGCACGCTGCACTCGGTGAACGGAGTACCTGGTGGCGACGACGAATGTGCTGTCATGGTCTTCTCCAGCGCCCTTGCCGCTGATCGCGCTGTTCAGCTCTTACGGAGCTACCCCCTGGGGCCCACCACTTGGCTGCAAGCCAGGGTGGCGGACAAGGGCGACTTCAAGCGACTTCTGGAGCCCCTGCTCAAGTGCCTGCCGGCGGTGAGGTTGCCTTCCTGCACAAGTCAGCATGTGCAGCTTGGGCATCACTGGAGGCCTAACCTAGGGGCCACTCAAGCATAGGCAGCACCGGTGCCCCTGCTATTCACACCCTGTTGACTTTGTTATGTACATGCAGGCCCGGCAGCAACTTGACGCATTGGCTGCCAGGCGCTCCAGCGCTGCGCAGCCACAGCACCAGCCCAGCACCCACAGTGCCACCCCAGCTCAGCAGCTGCCACCAGGAGCTGCTGCGCATGAGGGCCCCTTGCAGCCGCCGCCCCTGGCCCCTCACAATGCCATGCACGTAGCCCAGCTTGCACCGTCTCTGCCCAGCAGCCCTCCTGCGCTTCCTCTGCACCTCATGCAAGGAGGTGCTGCCGCAGGGCATGCCGAGAGCCTGCCGCCGCACCTTGTTGCAGCGCCAGCAGGCCACAGCCAGCAGCCCAGCATCACCCAGGGGGCAGGGCACGCCGCGAGCCTGCCGCCGCACCTTGCTGCAGTGCCGGCAGGCCACAGCCAGCAGCCTAGCTTCACCCATGCAGCAGGGCTGCTTGACCTGCCGCCACACTTGCAGGGCTTAGGCCTGGACCTGCCAGAGCACCTGCACTCTTCATCCGGCACTGCCGCCCAGCATGCAGGTTTCCAGCATACAAGCCACCCAGACAGCTCGCTATCAGCCCCCTGCCAGTCGCAGGCGCAGCAGCCGCCACACCTGCTGGAGCGACCACAGGCAGAGGACCAGCACCAGCAGCAGTCGTTCCCTCCAGGTTTTGGAGGCAGCCAGGCACCGCAGCTTGGCGCCAACCCTGCCGCACCCTCCACCGCCCTGCCAGCACAGCAGGCAGGAGAAGCCCTGCGCCTCAAACAGATGCTCTTCCTTGCCCAGCAGAAGCAGAACCAGCACAGCCAGGCCACCGTGCCCATGCCACAAGGCGGCTCAGCCAGCTCCAGCAGTCCACCAGTCCTGCCCACAGGCAGCAGCACCCGGCAGCGAGCAACGCTCGAAGTACAACCAGCAGCTGCAAATCCACAGCCCTCCCAGGACGTTCAGCCCTACGCTGGGAACTGGCCTGGCGCTGCTGCTTCAGCTGCTGCCGGTGAGGCTGCGGCAGCAGGCTCTTGGCAGTTGGAGGAGCAAAGCAAGGAGGATGGGTGGCGGTCCCTCAGCCTGCGGTCTGGCGCTAGGGCTGATGGTGACTGGGGCGAGGATGAGCAGGTAGGCTGGCAGGCTGGGATTGTGTTTCTGCGCTTGCAAAGCGTTGCATGGGTTGTTGTAGAAAGGCATCCTGCCACTATGCAGCGGGCTTCATGATTGTTGAAACCACTGCAATCTGGGTGGGGCAGACCGCGGCAACACCTGCTTTTTCTGCCTGGCAGTGGCGCATTTAATCGAGCGTGAGGTCTGAATCACAAGTGGATGGATTGAGGCACATTACATGCCAATATCAAACCATAAGACGACCATCCACCTGAGGCTGATGCCATCCATACCTGTGAAGCTTGGCGCCTTCGAAAGGTAGTCATCCCGGCTCGCCCTCCTTTCCGGCAAAGTGCCGACGATGCCAGTATGGTATGCCTGCAGGCCTTTGTGACAGTTGGTGGCAGGGGCGGCAAGGCCACCTCGCCACGGAGCATTGTGGGTGGCGACAAAGAGCAGGGACGAAAGCTTTACGTTCGGCCAGTGCTGGAATGTCTCAACTCGAGGCAGGTGGAGAAGATATTTGCCAGGTGGGTGGGTGTGGCAGGCGGGCGGCGGCCAGCCAGGCAGGCAGGCATAATGAGTGCTCTCAGAGGAAGCAGCACAAGAGGCAGGGCCACCACCTCTTTGTTCAGCCAGTGCTGGCGCGGTTGCAGTCAAAGCAGCCAAAGCAGGGTGTTTGCCACGTGGGTGATGTGGCAGGCAAGATGGGTTGCAAAAAGGTTTGCATCTGTGCATGCTTGCACGTCTTTTCAACCATTTCCTCCATTTATTCCCGCTGTATTTGTAGGTTTGGTGCGCTGGAAGAGGTGGTGAAGTTCCCTGGGGCCACCTACGCTTTTGTCACTTACCTGCACGGCTCTGCCGCTGCGGCAGCCGTGGAGGCACTGCATGGCAAGACGGTGCGCTTGTGGTTATCATTGACCACATAGTTTTCTTCATACAACACTGCCAGTAAGAAGTCTGTTGCTAGGTTACCTGACAATGTCTTTGATCGCCTACATGCATGCATGCATTTGCACAGGACGCTGGGCAGCTGTGGATTCTGGCTCCTGCTCAAGCATGCCCTTCTAAACCTGGCCCCGCACGTTAATAGAACACCCCCCTCCACTTCCCCGCCCCCCAGCTGCCATCCCTGACTGGCAACGAGCCCCTCTTGATCGAATACCGAAAACTCAAGGGCGCTGCCGGCAGCAGCGGCGGTAGCCGCGACACAAGTGCCGGCCTCCAGCCTAGCAGCAGTGGGAGCAGCAGCAGTGAGGGGGGCTTCATGTCGCTCGCAGCGGGGTTGCAGCCGAGGGGGGCTTTTGAGGGCAGGTGAGAAGGGGCGCAATGCAGCTTAGCGGTAGTGATGCCTGAAGCATGCCTAAATCATGGCACTGCAAGCGCAGGACTCCCCTCCGCGCACCAGCACTCATGACGGTGTCCTAGGAGCCAATTCACCAAAACCTGTCTTCGGGCTTGCACTCCTATGCAGCCAGGGTTTTGCCTGACAGTCATTGACTGCTACTTTGCGTCCTTCCCACCTTGCGGTAGCCATGCATCACAATGCCCCCTTGCTGACCTGGAGAACACAGGCGGTAGGTGCCTAACCTTACTCGGCAGTATCGCTGAAGATAGATGCTTTAGTTGCTGTGCAAGCAGGCGCATGCCCGATGACGCCCCTCTGGGAGTAGTGACCACCAAGCTGTGGGTGGCAAACATCCACCGCAACGCCAGCAGGCAGGAGGTGGAAAAAGTATTCAGCAGGTAGGCAGGCTGTCAGGTTTTGGCAGGGCCCAGAACTTCCTTTGTACAGGGAGGCAGGTGATGTTGTGCTTGCGCAGCCCACTGACACATTAAATTGAGATTCAGAGAGCCGGCCTAATCCATGTTTCAGTTCACATGGCAGCCCATCACCCTGCATCTGTTGACCGTCAACCTTGGGACAGTAGCATTAGAGAGAGGTGCGGCCAGCCGCTTCTACCGCATGCAAAGAACCTTGTGCCTTTGCTGCTTTCAGGGGGCACTCATGTAGGTGATCCCCCCATGCCCGGATGACAGAGACGCATGATGTACTGCTGCTGACTGCAGGTTTGGCCCCGTGTGGGATGTGATGCTGGCCCAAGGCGGCGACAACCTGACTGAGTTTGGGCAGTGGGCCTTTGTGAACTTCAAGTACAAGGCAGATGCTGAGAGAGCCTTCCGGGAGCTGGCTGACAGGGTGGGTGGCAGCCAGGCTGCATGACATGAATAATGAGGAGCACATGCCACGCAAGTGCATTTGGGTAGCCGGTACCCCCACAGTGATGGGGTGGAGCATGGCTGTCAGTCTGGCACTACAGATCCAAGCTGGTGTGGAGGATCTGGGATGGCAGCTTTTAAGTTCCTGCCAATGATGCTTTCCTCTTGGAAAGCATGTTAATGCTTCTACACATCTGCGCGTGGCTGTGTGGCTGCTTTGTAGTTATGCAGCTCTCATGAAGCAATTAGTGAATAGCTTGACGTACAGGTCGTGCCGGCGCTGACAAAGTCCAAGTGCACCCTGAAGCTGAAGTTCAAGCTACCTAACAAAGGCTGCTAGGATGGCGACCTATAGGTTGCTGTACCGCTGGGTACGGCTTATGCTTCCCATCGCTTGCACAGGCTCGCTTGAGAGGGTCTGGTCAGGACCGCTGATCCAAAGGATTGGTTGCTGGCAACGTCACTCTGCTGAGCCCTTGATGAGAAAACCTGGAGGTGCAGCTTGCGGGCAGCTGTCCATGGAACGCCCCAATAAGGTGGCTTAGTCCTTTGCAGTTTGTTGATGGTGGCAGGCCATGCGGGTTAGGAGAGGTAGGAGGTGAACCGTAGTGAATGGGCTAGATGCTGTTGTGCATGCGGGTTAGGAGAGGTAGGGGGTGAACCGTAGTGAATGAGCTAGATGCTGTTGTGCTCTGGGACTCGCCTGCGTTCTGAATTTCTATTTCTCCTCCCAAGGTTCAGTCCTTCTGCTGGTTGTCAAGCACAACCGTTGCACATGCCTAATTCTCCTCTTCTGCACAGGCTTATGGGTCAGGTGGTCCGCCTCTGACTAGACCAGGTCCACTAGCTGATGTCCGAGTCACACGTTCTCGGTTCTCCTGAGCATGCCGAGGGTGTACCATGAGCCTCCTGCAGCTGCCTGCTTTGGAAGGACTAATTGGCACCGGAGGCAGTGCACCTGTTGGCAAGGGGCTGGCAGTCTCTGTGAGAGTAATGAACTGTAGAGAGTCCCTTTAGACCTGCGAGCCTTCCACAGCTTGCCTTGCCCGGCGTCCTCTAGATGCAGCACCGCTGACTCTCATTTCGAACTGTCTGACGTATGACCCAAGGAATTTGAATGGAATGCATGTGACAGCAAGGGCTTAGACACAAGCTTGGCAGATGCCAGCTGTGTCACTTAGCAAAGCTGAGATCAGGGGACAGGGGAATCTGCACATTTGAGGGACACCAGGCCCACTAAGGGCAGATGTTACGAGTGTACACCGTCGGTGGGTAACCAGCTCTCCTGTACAGCCCTCAATAACCAAAGACATACAGTTCGGGGCGCTTGCTCAATAGAAACTCAAAGGATTTCCTCAGGTCCTCGCCATTACCCCCTCCCGCCATCATGTCATATGCATCCACCTCAAGACTTTTTAGACTGGGCAGAGCACGCGTCAACGACTCCAGGAGCATTTCCCATTGCGCGTCACAAGCACCAAACAGCCCAAGGGATCCTCTGGTCAGGTGAAGCACTTTTAGGTAAGGCAAGCAGTCCAGCCATGCCAGGTTGTTTGACAGCCAGGCGTCGTTCACAGTGAGCCGTTGTAGCCTTGCCATGATGGGCATACCCAAGCCCAAGTTTGGGAGATGCCGAAGCGTGCAATCACCGACATCCAGGACCTTCAACCAGGGCAGCAGGTGGTTTCAGACTTGGTGGGCGTTTCCACTCAGCAGCAATTCAAACTCTAGCACTATTTCACTCTCACTCCGCCAGGTAATGCCATCATAACTAGGGGTTTGAAGTAATATCGTTGGAGGTCAACACATGCTGCCACACGTGTCTACAATTAAATTGCAGGCGCAGGGAAAGCAGGCAAGCCCGTCGAGACTATGGACTCCAGGACCCTTAGTGAGCGCTCCAGCGCTGGGCAAGGCAATCATGAACACCACGGGTTTTAGCCTACCTCTAGCTGGGGCAGCCCGATCACTGGGACCAGATCCAGAGGCTCCTCAACATGCCCATCTTCCGACAAAGTGAGACTTCTGAGCTGCGTGAACCCCACCCAGTTGACTGTGCTGGCTAGCCGTGAAGCTGCCCGCCACCTGACGCTAAGCTGCTCTAGCGCGGGCATTGCCGGCAGCAACGCCTCCGGTGCGACATCAGTTCTGGCCAGACTTAGAGTCAAGGAGGTCAGGCTGAGTCCCGACAGGTCCAGAATAGCATCAAAGAAATCACTGTGACCCGTGCAAGTGAGGTCCTGAAGCTCAGCCAGGGCCCCCAAGACCAGTGACTCCTCGGCGCACCAGGACACCTCGCTAAGGTGCAGGCTGGTGAGGTGGCGGAGGTGGGAGAAGCTGCCCTCTAGCCCCACGCCCGACACATAGCCGCCGCTGATGCTGAGCTTGCGTAGCCGGGGCAGCTGCAGGACTTGGGGGTTGAAGGTGCTCAGCTCGGACAAACGGATGCTGAGCTCCTCAGTCACACCCCTAGCCAGCGCAGCCAACAGGTATATGGCACTAACTGCGCCTGGGCGGCGTAGGTCCACCTTGTGCACAGTGCTGCGCTTGGCTGCAAGCCAGACCGCGGCCGTGCCAGGGTTAATGCGTACAGGGAACTCCACCTCTTCCCACAACCGGGTACAGGACTTGCCAAGCGCTGCCAGTTGACGGTTACATGACACTGCACACACCCTGCACGCGTGTGACACAGTTTCTTTGTTGCCAAGCAGGCACTCAAGTGGCAGCGAGCTGCAAAAGCTAGTGGACTCCAGTCCAAGATGGCAGGTTGTAACCTGCCTGTCCTTCAGCTGATCCAGGTTACCCAGGATGCGTGCCAGCACGTCCTCAGGCAGGTCTACGAAACGCTTTGAAGATGTCAGTCGTTTCGGCTCCATCGTCACTTCAGCATCAAAACCACTAGATTCAGTATGTAATCAGGAACCCTCTGGGCGAACCGATGTCCACCCAGCCTGCGAGCGTCAAGAACCATGAAAGCTCGGAAGAGGACGTGGTGGAGTTCAGCCAAAAGCCTTGTAGGTTCCGGTGCAGGCATAGCATGCCTTGGATATTACGAGATGTCGCGATATGAAGATGACTGAGGCAGGCTGCCCCGAACTGTCTGGCTCTTAGTTGTACACCATGTCAGCAGGAAAGTCATGAGCAGTTGCTGTTTGATGCTGCGAAGCATGGAATAAGTACAGTTTGCCACTTGGTGTGTGTGCCAGAAATTACCTGGAGCAGTAGAGCCAACCACAATTCCTTCTCATGAGACACAACCACCCTCCCACAAGAAACAGCTGTGACCATGGTGAGGATGGCATGATGATGTTTTGTACGGAGGACCGCAGGCTTAGCATGCGCACCTCATATCAAAGGTCGGCCAGCAAGCTGCAGCGATAAACTATTTATGCTCTCCTAACACACGGCGAGTTTGCCACCTTTGGGGACGTTTGCTTGGTATTTAACGCCACTAGACCCGGCGTACTAGCATCTGATGAAGGTGGATATCCCCTGCCAGGCAAATGTATAAAGGATGCACCATTGCTTGGTAACCAGGTCTCTTGCACAGCCCTCAGTCTGGACCAAAGACATCCAGTTCAGGGCGCATTGTCAGCAGAAACTCAAAGGACCTCCGTAGGCCCGTTCCCTCATCCCCAACCGCCATCACCTCATATGCATCCACCTCAAGGGTCTCCAGGCTGGGCAGGGCACGCACCAACGATTCCAGGAGCATTTCCCAGTGCGTGTCAGAAGCCCCGCCCAGCCCATAGGGTTCTCCTGTTAGGTGAAGAGTCTTCACAAAGGGCAGGGAGTCCAGCCATGCCCGGTTGTCCGACAGCCAGGCGTCGTTCACAGTGAGCTTTTGTAGCCTCGCCATAACGGGCATACCCAAGCCCAGATTGGGGAGATCCTCCAGCGTGCATCCACCAATGTCCAGGACCTGCGACCAGGGCAGCAGGTAGTTTCAGATTTGATAGACGTTTCCACCTCTGAGGAACTCTTGCACAGCTCTCGCAGGTATATGCACCGAGAAATTTCAGACTATGTAAAGTGTTGTATGCTAATTCACGCTACAAGATGTGTCTGCTCCTGGACTTCCTGGTGCAAAGAAACCAGGCAACGGTGAGTAAGTAGTGAAACCGCACCCCTAGTGAGCGCGTCTACGCTGGGACGAAGGAGGAGTGACAACCAGGGGGATTATCCTACCTCAAGCCGGGGCAATTCGACCAACGGGACGAGGTCCAAAGACTCGTCACAGTGGCAACCATGGGAGAGCGTGAGACTCCTAAGCTGTGGGAATCCCCACCAGTTGAGTCCGCTGGCCAGCTCTGCCGCTGCTCGCCCGCTGACGCTAAACTGCTCTAGCAAAGGCAGCGCTGGCGGGAGCGCCTCGGAGTCAAAGTCAGCGCTGGCCAAACCTAAGGTCAAGGAGGTCAGGCCGGTAGCCTGGCTCAGCCCTGCCAACCGAAGGCTATCACCCAAGCAGTCATTGTGAGCCACGAAGCAGAGGTCCCGAAGCTCAGTCAGGCCTCCCAATGACTCCTCCTCTGTGACCCAGGACAGCTCGCGCAGCTGCAGGCTGGAGAGGTGGTGGAGGTGGGAGAAGCTTCCCTCCAGTCCCAGACCAAAGTCACAGCCTCCAGTGAGGCGGAGCTTGCGCAGCCGGGGCAGCTGCAGCATGTTGGGATTGAAAGTGCTCAGCTCGCTCAGACAGGTGCTCAGCTCCTCAGTAACAACTCCGGCCAGCGCAGTCAACAGGAAAATTGCCCCTGCCGTGCTCATCCGGCGTAGGTCTGCCTTGTGCACAGTGCTGCGCTTGGCTGCAAGCCAGACCGAGGCCGTGCCAGGGTTGATGCCTTCAGGGAACTCCACCTCTTCCCATAACCGGGTACAGGACTTGCCAAGCGCTGCCAGCTGCCGGTTACATGACACTGCGCACACCCTGCACGTGTGCGGCCCAAATTTCTCTTCTCCTCGCCAAGCAGCTACTCAGGTGGCAGCCAGCTGCAGCAGCTACTTTGGGAAGACTCCAGCCCAAGACGGCGGGCTGTAACCTGCCTGTCCTTCAGCAAGTCCAGGGTACCCAGGACGCGTGAAACGACGTCCTCGGGCAGGTCTACAATTCGCTTTGAACAGGTCAGTTGTTTCGGCTCCATCGTCAGTTCAGCATCAAACCACTAGGATCAAGATGTAAACCCTTCAGGCACAGCGACCTAGGTTCAAGAACCCTTTAGGCACAGCGACCTCTCTTCCGCCCAGCTTGCGAGCTTCATGAAATCATGAAAGGTTTAGAAGAGGACGTGGAGGACCATGTGGAGGACTTAGTCCAGCCA
Organism: Parachlorella kessleri; assembly: GCA_001598975.1. Classification (NCBI taxonomy): domain Eukaryota; kingdom Viridiplantae; phylum Chlorophyta; class Trebouxiophyceae; order Chlorellales; family Chlorellaceae; genus Parachlorella; species Parachlorella kessleri. The sequence goes on from BBXU01002282.1 coordinate 41,184, forward strand.
AGCCTTGTAGGACTCGGTGCAGGCATAGCATGCCTTGGATATGACGAAATGTCGTGACATGGAACTTGCCAAGCAGGCTGCACCAAACCGTCTGGCTCGTATGGTTGTACACCATGATAGCGGCAAACTCAAGGGCAAACCGGGCAACTGTTGTTTCTGCTACATAGGCAGGTGCTTGCCACTGTTGTTTTAGCCAGAAAAGTGTATGGAGCAACAGAATTACATATGATCACTTTTCATAATGTAATCCCCCATTAGGACAGTGCACGTGATGTTTGTATAGAGGACCGCAGGCTCAGCAGGCGAACCTCAAATCCGAGGTTGGCCAGCATGCTGCAGCACTTGATTACTCTCTGCTGTTGCTAATCCACAGCGACTTAAAGACTTTTGGGGGCGTTCACTCGGTAGTATTCGAAATGATTCCAGTCGATTCGGCATACTAGCATCTGATGAAGGTCGATATAGACCTCACAGATGATGCAGATGACTTGGGGGGACCGTCCAGCAAGCGGCAGCGAACCGTGTGGTATGGAGGAGATGTGGTGATTGTGGAGCAACACCCAGCAGGAGGGGCCACTGTGCAGGCAGAGGCAGCTGATACTGATGTGGACGTCCTCCTGGTAGAAAGGGATGGGGAGGCTGCAGCTCAGCTACAGCAGGATGAGGAAGCTGCAGGATTACCTGGTGATGACGAGGATGTGCGGCTTGTTGGACAGTCCGGCGAGGTACACGGCGCCTTCCTGCAAAGTTACAACTGCTGTGGATGCCTGAAAGATATGATATCAAACCATCATCCTGGCATACGGTGGCCACCTGCGCAGTGTAACCGTCCTGGCCGCAAAGCCAATGTACTAACTGGTGTGCAAAATGAATCGCAACCACTGTCCAACTTGCCTATATGTGCAGGTACAGCTGTGGAACAGTGACCTGACCCATTTGAGGGAGCATTGTGGCAAGCACCCCTTTGTATCAAAAATGGTGGCTGGCAATGCCCAGCACTGCCCAAAGGTAGGCAGTAGGACCAGAGGGTGGGCGCTTTGGGCGGGAATAGTCACATCATGGGTGCAGCATGCTTTTAAAGTCAAGCTTGAGGATCAGGAATTACGGGTGCCAAAGCTGTGAATGCCTCCCTCCGAGCTTTGCGGGGAGGCCCCTGGGAACCCTGCCTTGAGGAGGTGCACCCCAAAGGTCCATGTCACTTGCCGGAGACACCTTGTAATATAACTTGGTAGTCATCCGGCAGCCACTCACTCTCACCTAACCACTTTTATGCAGTGCTATTGCTTTGTATGCGACTGCCTTGCCAGCGAGTGCAGCCAGTGGGCCGCAGGGCCTCACAAGCTGCGCCACTGCCACGCTCACAGCCGCGACAAGCGGTATGCTACCATGCGCAAGTACCGCCAGCAGAAGCGCGCCCATGACGACAAGGAGAATGAGGCTGTGAATCTGGGGCAAGCTGAGCAGGCAGGACCTGGCCCAGCTGCTGCAGCGGCAGCAGCATCAACAGCAGCTTTGGCTGCTGCAAGTGAAGAGCCAGTGCCAATGGACGAGGCAGCAGCGGCGGCAGCTGGTAGCAGCGCTGCTGCAGAGGCTGGAGCAGCAGCTGCCAAGCAAGAGCCAGCTGAATGGCCAGCATTTGCAGCAGCAGAGGCACAGGCACAGGCAGGAAGCGCCGCTGTGCCTGCAGTGCCTGCAATTGCAGCGGCCTTGGTCGAGTTGCCGCTACAGACGCCAGCGGCAGCACAAGCAGCTGGCCTAGCTCTGCTGGCTCCAGGTGAATCACGACCTGCTACGAGCTGGGCAGAGTCCAAGTTTGCACAGGCCGGGCCGTCCAATGCCGCAGCAGGCATTGCAGCTGACCTACCTGCAGCCGGAGATGGAGTCAGAGCCGGCTTGGTGGCAGGTGGGGTCATGGAAGGTCACGAGGGGGCAGTAGAGCAGCAGCAGCAGCGGGTTCAACAGAGTCCAGCTCGGTGGGGTAACTTGGTAGAGATGCCAGACCCGAGGACAGATCCCCAGCTGCTTCAGCTTGCAGAGTTTGACCTAGAGTGCAAGGTGGGTGTTGAGTGAGGACTGTTGGCCGGCTGGATAAGACTTGGGCGCCATGCTGAGGGCTGTTCGTAGCATATCATGCACAGTCCATTGTTGCTGCAAGCGTGGAGCACTCCATCACCCAGCATACAGCCTTTTGTTATCAAAAGCCATAGGTGTCATACAGACGCCCTACAACCAGCTGCACATCTATGGCCACTTCTCCTGCAACCCTTACGCTTCTCATATGTCTGTCAGCTGCTGTTGTCAGCTACAGGCAGCAGGAGGTAACACCATCGCTGGGTTGGCAGCGCGGCTGGTGCCTAATGGCTTCCATGTCACCAGAAAGATGGACTTTGGAGACAGGTGGGAGCTTAGTTTGCAAGTATAGCGTGTCACTGAGTTTTGTCATCAACACCGGCCGGGCTTCCAATCACACGCTTCCACTTTCCAGAGGCGCTTCCCACAAACGTCTTTAGGATCGGTCGGCCCAGTTGACATGCTGATGATCAAGCAATACCCTTGCCGGCCACACAGTGCAGCCAATGCAAGACCCAAGTCCGCCATGCCCAGCAGCAGCTTGAAGTGCACGTAGCTACCCTGCCACACGCAGGCTTTGCTTGGGTAACTTGTTTGCCACCCACTGGGACGAGGAAGCAGACGACCAGGTGCCCTGCCATTTACAGCTCTGCCTAGAGAAACCCCTTCCGAAGCCCCCAGCTGAGCCGGGTTCAACAAGGGTCCGCCCAGTCACAATTGTGCACTACGACGGCAGGTGGGCCTGGGCAATATCATTGAGGCAGAGCATGTCGCACTCAGCTGGTCTTCCCAGACGAGTTTTCCTTACTTATCTAGGCTGTATTGGGAATGGAACCAGCATCCCTGCAGCTTATCGGCAACGCCAGTGCTAGGGAAAGCGGGCAGCGATGCTTGATGTGCTTGCCTGCCTCAACAAATGATCACACAGGGGACAGTGCTGAAGCGTTCCCAGCGCAGGCAGGCACCCATGCGCTATGGTGTTACAGTCGACAAACGGGCTACCATAGAGGAGGTCATGGCAGCGGCTGCTCCCCTGGCTGGGCTGACGGAGGAGGAAGAGTTCCTGCCGCTCAATGTGGCAAGTACAGCGGAAGACGCACCGCTCAAGGTCATCCCACCTGGGACGCGGGTGAGTCAAGGTGACAGGCCGAGGATGCAGCTCTCCTCCAAACTGCCTTTCAACCGAACTAGCCATGGATGCGCATGTTATTGCTGTCCACCCCAGTATGCTCCACCCCTCGCCGGACGGTAGCCAGTGATGCCATTAGCCCAACTCACCGGCAAGAGACTCTAGCCATGCAGTAAACATTGCAACACACCACTAGAGCTTGCATGGATAAAGACTGTTCTGCAGGTCAGTGATACTGCGATTGGGACAGACCTGCTGAAGGTTCTGCTTTGGCGTCTCCCCAAGCTGGACCCCGCTTCTGGCGTGCGATGTGTGATTTATCACAAGAGCCGCACCTACAAGTAGGTGTCCTTGGCCATGCTGTCATTGGTGGCATGAAGCGGTACTACGATCATTGTCTCCACTCCCTGACCTGCTGGAAGCATTACCAACAGTATACATCCAAATCAACAACTGATCATTGGCCAGCAGCTCACCCTGCTTAGTGTATACAATGTGGGCATTGTTACCTTTGTCTGGATCAAATGTTGAGGTTAATCACGCCTGCAGGCGAGTACACCCCCACAGCTTTCTTACCGAGGAAGTTGCGATTGGGGCAGGCTACCCAACAGTGATTCAGCTCCAGGCTTCGCATGCCTACAGCGAGGATGCTGCTGCTGAGAGAGCCGTGTTGGAAAGTTTGCTGTTGGCATTGGAGTCGCAACGCTGCGCCAATGTGGGACCAAGTGTAGCCGGTCCGGCTCTCCAGCCTGTCCAGGTGGGCGGTTGTGAAGAAACTACTCATGCGGATCACTTACTGTCTGACAGGGTGGTCAATCTATACCTCAAGGCACCCCCATGAGGAGCTTGGGGACCCATCTGACATTTCCAAAAAGTAAGAGAAGAGAACTTGACTGCCTCAGCAATTTGTCAGGGAAATGGATAGAGCGGCCATTGCAGTGGAATACGACACCTGCCTTTTGCAGCACCAAGTGGCTTACAGCTGCAAGTGCACCTGCATACCTAACAGTGAAAGAGCTCAGCGCCGGTCTGCAGCCCTTGACCGGAAGGTTGTGTGACTACATGGCGCGCAGGTTGACCAATTTCTGGCTTCGGGTGCAAAGCTGTATTGGGCCAAGGCGCACATGCTGAGTGACACGCTTGCCAACCCTGGACCATGCTTTCTTTTCAACCAGGTCAGTACCGTGCCTGGCCGACCAGCGAAAGGATGGGCGAACAGAAAAGGTTATACATTGGGAAAGAGGCCTGACCTCGATTTGACCGAGCACAGACTACAGCTGTGCAGGAGAGAGGGCACCCTGATGCATGCAGTCTACTGCAGCCCTAAGGCCCAGGTGGTCATCACAGCGCAGCAATGCGCTACACTCGTACCCGGCTCTCTGGCACTACTCTGCACATCTTTGAGACAACACAATTGTGAAGGCCTACTTAAGTTCCAGCCCTAACTCTGCTAACAGTAACAGGACTGGAGTTCAACAAGCTGTATTTTCTCAGCGCCTTCCTTCCATCCTACTGCTGCTGAAGGGCCTCTAAAGGCCGCTTACCTCCACCACCACTGTGCAGGTAGGTATCCCTGTGCAGGGAGCGCAACCAGTGCCCAGCACTAGCGAGGGCGGTGGCCGTGGCTGGTCATCAGACTTGGAGGAGTCCGATGCACACAATTCAAGCATGCAAGCTGCGTCGCTGAGTGCAGCAGGGGCTCTGACAGCAGGGGGTTCAGCTGGCGCGGCGGTTAGAGCGGGTGGTGCAGGAGGAGCAGCAGGGAGGGTAGGGCCAGCAGAGCAGGGCGCAGGCGCTAGCAACGGCGTTGCCGCACTTGGCGCAGGCACTCGCCTGGGCAGGGCTGCAAGCCCAGCAGCTGCAGACGCGAGGGATGCCAACGGAATGCTCTGCTTGCGCCTGGACTGGCCAGAAACGGAGCTGGACAAATTCTCGATGCAGCTCCCAGTGCACCCACACATCCATGAAACAGCCAGGCCTGCAGCTTTACAGGGTAAGCCGTGCTTGTCTATTGTTGGGCGGTTCCTAGGATGCCTGTGCGTGTGCGTTGGTACCTAGGCTTCTGTTCCAGCAGTGTAGGCCTTTGCTTATCATCACTTGTTTCTACAGGCCATGCTCGCCATCATGAGTCCGTAGGCCTGACAAGTATGTCATGCTGTGGCGCTGTGGGTCTCACCTCAAGTTTATTTTTTTCTTATGCAGGCACCGAGCAGTACATTTCTAGGTTGCTGGCGTGGAGGAAAAAACGAAAGGAAATCACTTACGATGCAATGGGGTGAGAGGGTAACCTTACCCTTGCCACCAGCCTCGGCTGCCAGTCACTGCTTCCGGCACATGTACGAGCCACAAGGCTGGGCTTCCCAGTTTAACTTAGGTAGCGAAGCCAAATATGGGCATCCCTAGCGTTTGAAGTCTTGCCCTTGGCATGGTCGCAGAGTGGTGAGGGAGCTTATTCGCGCGGGAAGGCTGAGCCCAGACGACGCATCATCAGAGGCTGCTGTCATTAGGGTTTGTGCGAAGCTACAGCCAGATGCGGCCCCAGACGGTGACCCCACTGTGGGGCGCCTCCATGTTTCTGTGAGTCAATGTGCTGCTGCATTCTGTACAAGACGCAGAGTGCGCCTGTTCACCATCTGCCAGGGCAATGAGGTGGCTGCTAGGTGGCATTTATTTCACACGCTGACTGATGATACAAAAGCGCAGTTTGAATGCCGAGGTACCTCCGTATTCCCATTTAGGATACCAACCTCCCAATGCTGCTATTGTTCCCTTGGCAGGTGTTCGTGTGCCGCTCTGAGAACACGTCTGCAGCAGCAAGCGCCTTGCGAGCCTTCTTCCAGCGTTCTGAAGAGGTCATCCCGGGCGATGTCTGCCTGCCAATCCCTAAAATCATGAAGGTGCGGCCTGCTGCAGCTGCACATGGCATTGGGTCTCTCATTGCAGCTGGTGAGGGATAAGACCTCATCCGTGACACCTGGGCTGTGACCACGAGGAGCTAGGTTAAAGCTTGCTGCTGCCACCCTCCACGTGTCAAGGCAGCACCTGGATGGCAACGCCTTTTCATGTGGAGCCCAGTTTCAAGGTGACTGATATATAGGGCTATGGAGCAACCTGAGCTGCACCTGCCTGCTGCAGCGTACCTTGCAAATGAACCAAGCCATGCGGGCAGTGCAGGAGGCGCTGAACGACTTTCGCTACGCGCGGTATGACATCAAGGTAGGCGAATGTAACCTGGCATCCCCTGTATTTGCTCTGACCCTTGCTGCCAGCAGTGCTTGCTCAGCAGCAGGCAAGGACTGACACGCGCACCTCTCGCTTGCCCCAGCAGTCCCGCGTGCTCCGCTGTTGTTCCCACCTGCCTCCGCCAACCCCGCTCGCTGCGGGCTGTCTATAGGCGTGTGGGGGGCCTGGGTGCAGCGAAGACCTTGCTAGCACGTCCACCACTGCATCCCTCGAAGAGCCATGAAGTCGCCTTTCCTAACGCCCACTTGCTTCAGGGCTTTTTAGAGGCCATGGAGCGAGGCCCCATGCCGGCAGCTCCCCAGCCCCAGGGGCTGACAGTGGCCATGCGACCCCATCAGCTGCAGTCGCTGCAGTTCATGCTGAGCCAGGAGAGAAGCGACGGCGGCTTCAGGGACTTCGTTTGGGTGGAGGTGGGTGTTTCTGTGGTTCTGGGATGTGTGCAGGGCGGGGTTGAGAGGGGGCACACTGGCACCTGCAGCACAGCCTGGCGGGTGGGCTCTGCTGTACGGTGTTAATGATGTGCAGTGTTGTTGGCTATGCAGGGTTGGGTAGGCAGTGCTTTTGAAGATGTCATGCCTGAAGCTGCACTGTATGCTCGGCAAGCTTGGTATGGGAGCTTGAGCAGACAGGCAGCATCACACCTAGCCTATAGGTGCAGAACAGGGCTCCCTGTTTTGACGCTGCAGATGACTGGGCCTCGCGGAGAGAAGTGGTGGTACAGCCCGCTGACCAAGTGTGCTTCACTGGCAGTGCCACCCATGGTTCGGGGCGGCTTCCTCTGCGAGGAGATGGGGCTGGGAAAGGTGGGTGTACTCTTGCTGAACTTGGTGCACTGTGTATCTTACTTAATAACTACTCGACAAGCACCTACTTGTAAGAACCAGTTGACACGTCTTAGACTTGATCTAGTGGGCTGAGCTTGGGGCAGCCGCTTTAGCTTGGATGTGCTCACCTGCTGCAAATAACTTCAGCCAGATCGTTGCCCAGTTCTGTAAAGTTGCTTGGGTGCAAGCTCTCCTGGCTCTGCTGGGCTTGCTGTGCAACCCAATGCTTGTGTTCTCGCTCCCAACCTCTTGAGCATGCGGCGATGTGACGCATTGCGCTCACACCAAATGCAGACTGTCGAGGTGCTAGGGCTGGTGCTGTCCAACCCGGCACCACCTCTGCCTGCTGGGGAGAACCTGAAGGATGCCAATGGCCTCATCAAGTCCAGGTAGGATGCACAGACAGGTTTGACGTAGATATACTGCTTTGGTGGTGTCTTTTGGCTTCACACATTTGGGTATGCATAAACGCAAATGATAATGCCTTCATAAAGAGCATTGTGCTTGCTCCCACAGCGGAGGGTTACTGCCGTCAAAGCGAAGCAAGACCGCCAAGGTGACTGATAAGAGTGTAATGCGTCAGCACCACACGTGCAGCAAGGGACTGCATCAATCCATCACACACTAACAAGGCCATTTGTGCTGTTGTTGTAGGGCTACCCTGGTTGTGTGCCCCGTGACCCTCGTGGGCCAGTGGGAGGCAGAAGTGAAGAGCAAGGCTGGCGAAAGCCTGAGAACATATGTCTACTACGGCCAGACCAGGCTTAAGGATCCTGTGAAGTGAGTAAGCCTTTGTCGCGCAACTACCACACGGCATGCTGCAGTTTGGGTGATGCAAGTCCTCGGTCATGTCACACCTGGCAGCTTGCTGACGTGGCAGGCAGGAAGCTTGGCTAGAAACAAGTCTGGCCCTGTCCTGTTTGGCAACAACAACAACAACAATAACAACAACAATTGGTCAGGAGGCACCTGGCCAGACCTCGGCTCTTGTACCAGGGTTGTCAACAACAAGTCGATGTGCACGGTTGTGTGACCTACGGCTAAGCCACACACGAAATCGCGCGGAGCCGACCACTGTCATATGCTTGCAGGCTGTCCCAGTATGACCTGGTCATTACTAGTTACAACACCCTGGCGGCGGACTTTCAGCTAAAGGCAGAGAAGAAAGAGAATGGCAAGGGCAAGCAAAAGCAGCCCCTGCCGTTGGTCAACTGCCCTGGAGACAACCTGTTCCCACCCCTGGGGACCATCAAGTGGCACAGGTGCGTGGTAACATCTAACGCTGGGGTTGTTATGCTGCTGTCTCCAAGGTGCATGGGACATGGGAGCTTTGAGATACTTAACAACCAGTTTGCACTGCCTAGTTTCGTCAGGTTATTGCGGAGGAGAGTGCCCTTGTGGGGCAGAGGTGCCCTAGTGCAACTGGGTAGGTCCATAGCTTTTGAAAAAGCAAGGCAGCATCGCCTGCCCTGGTAGGAAATCCCAAGTCCCAACTACACCTGCGCTGGTTGGCACAACCGTGACGTATGCCGTTGGCAAGCTAGGCCCCTAGCCCTGGCACCTTCCCACATGCCCACGTGCTGCAGGGTAGTGCTGGATGAGTCGCACGTAGTCAAGGACTTGCAAACCGTGCAGACCAGGGCATGTGCAGGGCTGCAAGCGGAGCACAGGTGGGTAACCAAGCAAGCTTATGATTGCAGTTACAACTCCCATCCTGGGGACCCACCACCAATGACACACGCCACCGAGAGCTTGTGGTCGCTGTCCTGAGGCGGCAGGTGGCCTGGCTGGGTCATCCCATGTGCCAGTTTTGGTCAGGGAAACAGTTCCAGGCTGCGTACAGAAAGATTGTACATCTTTCTGTACCAGCAACTAGACAGCCCTGGGCTGGGCTCACTTGAGGTGGCACATGCGTCACTCCTTTGCATGCAGGTGGCTGGCTACGGGCACGCCCATCAACAGCAGCATGTACGACCTGCTGGGCCAGCTGGTAGTGCTGGGCCTGCTGCCCTTTGGCAAGCCAGCCTACTTCAAGGAGGCGCTGCGGTACTCCGAGCCCACCACGTAAGCCACAGCAGTGCACGGCAGCCAATCATGCATGTGCAAGGGAGGACATAGTGGGGAAGGCTTTGCATGGCACAGCTTTCAGATGTTGGTTAGGCGGAAAACTGATCGCCACTGCATGGTTTTGGCGGCTGTCCGGTGCTCTGTTGCCTGACGAGGCACCCACGAGTGTAGTACCTCAGGAAGATCTTGCTGGCTACTTCAAATGGTGCTTGCAGGATGTCCAATGCTGGGTTGATGTATGTCCTGGACAAGTGCATGGTGCGGCACAGCAAGAAGCAGGTGCTGGATGGGCAGGCGGTGCTGCAGCTGCCACCGCTCTTCAAGGAGGACGTACCAGGTGCATGTGGCTCGCCAATGTAGGGCCGCTGGTACAAAAGATGTCCTTTTAGGAATGTGGAGGAATGTCAAGGATACCTAGTAATTTGGCCAGACATTCCACTGGCAGTATGGCCTTGGGCTTTGCCATGCAGAGAGTACAGGAGCAAGGTACTTTGCCAAGGTGGACCTAGTCAAAGGACTTCCTGCATACTAGTGAAGATGTGGTCCTGGCTCCAGCAGGGTCAAGGTTGCTCCTGTGCTGAGTGCCACTGACAGCGCTGGTGGTCCGCGTTGTTGCTGCCTGCAGTGTTGCTGACCGCCGAGGAGCAGGCCATGTACCGCCAGGCACATGCCAAGGCCAAGGCCGGGTACACCTACTATGCAGGGGGCGGAGCCTTGAGCCTCTGCAGAAATTTCCTGGCGGTACGTGGCGTCACATCTCCCTCTTATTTTTGCCTGTGTTATCGTACTGCTGGCCACGTGTGAGCCGCCAAAGTACTGGTTTATGGCTGTGGCGCTGCCAGAGGAAATACCAACCCCACGTGAAGCATACCTTGGGCTCATAGTGCCACTTTTGTCTTGTCAGACTACCATATATTCAAGACCTGGCAACAACTAGTTTCATCAGTAAACCGTGTTTGAAATTACTGTCTCGGCTGCAGATCATGGCACTATTGCAACCAATGCGGCGCATCTGCAGCGGGGGAAAGCTCCAACCCAAGGTGCGAGGCAATGACCCCTGGCTTGGGTCGCCTGTTGGGCATCATGTGATAAGTGTGGGAAGCCCTTCCTTATCGCCAACGCTGGGCTGACAGGCGCAAACTGCAGCATGCCCTGCTGCAGTTTGCCCGATTGGGGTTTATCTGCACCAGCGCTTGCAGTGACATTTTTTTATTTGAAACCTGGGTTGCAGTGACATTAGACAAACTAAACTCTGGGTTGTGCAGTCCAACAACCTCACCGATGTGTCAGTTGTTGACTGCCTGAGGGCAGGAACGATCTGCTTCTGCCACTGTAGAACCTGGAAGGCGAGAGCCATCCACGTCTCTTGAAGCCAGTATGTGCCTTCGGGGGCGATGGGCCTCCCTCCATGTGACCCCTGCCCTCTTCCACTGCAGGACCTGGAGATCAAGGACCCTCTCAGTGACGATGACGAGCCGGGTGGGGAGGGGCGCCCTGTGGCACCTGCAGGCAAGGTCTTCTGCCGAGTTCCGCCCACACTTACAGTGATCTCCAGCTCTTACCTGTCACTGCTGCTGGTGTCCTCACTGCAGGACCAGCTAGCAGGGTAGGATGCTACATGTGCTGCTTCCAATGATTGTTTTGCTGGGTGTAGGTGAGAAGTGCACCATCTGCATGGACAGCTTTGAGGCTCCGACGGTCACACCCTGTGGCCATTGGTTCTGCAGGTGGGCTTGCCAATGCTGCGCATTGCCTGTGCCATGTTAAATGAGTAGGGTGCGCTGGTTGGACTGTGCAAGCAAGGTCGGGAAAGACAGGGCCTGCTTTTCTGTCAGTGCGCCTGTGCTGGTGTCTGTCCCCTCTATCAGAATGATTTGGTAGGGAGCTTCTTAGCGCTGCAGCTGCCCAGGCACGACATGATTTGTTTTGACAAATCTAGTAACTGTTGGTTGTGGTGCGTGGACCTTGCAGCGAGTGCATAACCGGGGCCCTTGAGAACAACCCCCGCTGCCCGCTGTGCCGTACCGAGCTGCACGAGATCCTGCTGAGAGCCGGCAGGGCTGCGCCAGCAGCGGCAGCAGGAGAGGGAGTGGTTGCTGGGGTGGCTGACTCCAAACTGCAAGCGCTGCTGCAAGAGGTCTGTGGTGACTGACTGGATGGGTGTAGGCGCTGCATGAGTCGTGCGTTGGGTGCCACCTGCTAGCGCCCTGAGCCTCACCAATGCGCGGCGTCCAAGATCAGCGCGTGGCTTCATGGGCATGCTGCTATTGAGTACGGCATCATGCAAGCCAGGCTGTGAATACATCTCATCCTACTCCTTCAGCTGCCTGCAGCTGCGGGCCATGAGGCTGGCTGACCCCACAGCCAAGGCACTCGTCTTCTCGCAGTTTTCCAGGTGGGTTTTGTGCGCAATATCGGCCTCTGGGTTCTATGGCGGTCTGTGCTGAGCATAGCATACCCGGGACCCCCTTGGACAGCTGTCACTGTTCTTGTCCATTGCCACCACCGCCATGCATGAGCTGGATCAAGCATGGGTTGTATCTGGATCCTTGTAGTAGCATACCTATGGCCCATATTGTGTATATCACCACTCAACGCCGTTTTTGTGCAGCACCATCGAGTGGCTGAAGGTGCGGCTGACACAGGAGGGGTGGGGCTTCCGCTTCATCAGCGGCGGCATGCCAGCAGGCCAGCGTGCCAAGGTAGGCATGGGGCGGGCAAGGCTCACATTGTGTATCTTTTGTTGTCCGTGACAAAGGGACCACGGAGCACCGTGGGAGGGTCTCTCGCTTACGCTGTCAGCCCCACACATCATTCATTGCTTCAGAGACAGGAGGGCCGTGGCATGACCCGGCGCGACGCCGCTCTGGTGCAGTCATCTGCCACCCTGACCCCCAGTTGTATCGCCGTCGTTGCAGGCTATACGTGCCTTCCAGGAGGACCCGCCCACCACTGTGTTCCTGCTCAGCATGCGCAGCGGCAGCGTGGGCATCAACCTCACAGCTGCCAGCCACGTGTTCATACTGGACCCCGCGCTGAACCCAGCGCTGGAGGTGGGACTGCGGCCATTTTCTTCATCTGAGCTTTCTTAGGCAGGCCCATTTTGTCTGCACAGGCTTTTGGTGATGCGGCTGCACGATGCGTAAGGCAGTACTGCCTCGACTGCTTTTGAACAACCGAGGCATAACAAGGCAGCAGAGTGGGGCGGTGCATACTACTGGCTACACAGTAATCAGAGGTGATGGCCAGTGATATGGCAGGAAGATCCGCTAAGTGGTTCGCACTTGCCAATGTCCTTTGCGAAGCTTCTGGGTTTTCTGTGATGCAGGCTCAGGCCATTGGGCGGAGCTGGCGCATGGGCCAGCAGCGATCTGTGGTGGTCAAGCGCTTGTTTGTCAAGGTGAGCTGGGACCGTCACCTTCACTCAGAAATTAGGAGGATTGCGCTACCTGTGCCTGTTGTGCAAGGGCACTCATGCAATGATGTTGCAAGGCTGGTTGCCAGGGGTTGCAAGAGGCCAGCAACGTTTTGCAGACACCTGCATTCCTGTTATCCATCAATCCGGCTGCTGTCCTGTGCTGGTTGGGTCAACATCTGTTGCATCCGCATGTGCATGTATGCCCTCACATTTGGGGTCATCAATGACTCCAGCATTCACCAGAGTCCTTGCCTGAGGGCCTCTGGCCCTTCCGTAATTGGTATTGAGCGCTCCCACCCTCTGCACCGCTGAAGGGTTCTGTGGAGGAGGCCGTGATTGAGGTGGCCCAGCAGCGCCAGGAGGCGAATGGGGGAGCCAACACCGAGGACGATGATATGCACGTCAAGTACAAGATCCAGGTAACAACAGCCCAAGGAGACGGAAAACACTAAATGATGGCAGTTTGTTCAGTACTAGGTGTTCCTTATGCTCTTTCAACCCCCTCCCATGCATTTGCACTTGTTACGTGTCAACTGTTGCCTCTTCCTCTACACACTCCCCATGCAGAGCGTGGCAGGCAGCATCAGCATGGACAGGCAGGAGCTGAGGGCATCTGAATTAGAGACCCTGTTCCGGGTGAGTGAGCGCTCCCAGGATTAGAAGTGCCTGCACACTAGGGTTGCTGCCAGCGTGGGGTTGAAAGTCCCAGCTGCTGTGCGGGACATCCTCTTGCAACCGCCATTGCCCTTATGAGGAATAGAGCTTCAGATGATAAAACAGCCTTTGTGTTGCTGCCTACCAGGACCCCGACTTCCCGCCGCCAAGGGTACCCGATCCACCACCAGCGCGGGGGATGCTTGGGCCCCCAGGAGCCAATGCTGGGCCAGCGGGAGCGGCGGCAACAGCCAACCCCTTTGGCCATGCCCTGCTACCAGCAGGAGACGTGGCCCCGGCAGTGAGACATGCCCATGTCTCTGGGCACCGCCGGCCGATGGGAGGGAGGGTCGCTGCTTTGCGCAGGCCTGACCAGCAGGCCGTGCAGCAGCAGCAGCAGCAGCAGCAGCAGCAGAGACAGCAAGCTCAGACGCCGCAGGTACAAAGACACCAAGAACAGGCAGCATTAGACCGCAGGGCGCTCTCAGGATAAACAACAGTGTCGACGCCCGCAGCTACAAGCCTCTGGGCACTTCCGGCCACCTGGGGGCATTGCGCAGGCCCTGGCCAGCATGCCATGCAACAGTAGCGAGAGCGATAGCCGCTGGTGCAGGTGGGAGCAGGGACTGGCATGAGGCCTTGGTGCCACCGGCAAAACAACAGGAAGAATGCTAGCAACATAATGAGGAAGACCGAAAGCAGCCTAGGCACAACAGGCTTTGGTAGCACCTCAGCAGCAGCAGTTGGTGTTGCAGCAGCCGGGCCCCTCCCTACCTGCCAGCCCGTGTGGGGCCAAGCGAATCCGCTGCCGGTTTAGCCAGCAGCTGTGAGCACAGCACTTCTGCCAACAGATGCATCAGGTTTGGACGCCGTTACAGTCGCATGAGGCATGGCTGCGGCACTGGCAGCAAATCTGGTCATGCACCCCTGGCGCAGGACAGGGCTGCCTTAACATGCTGGGCTCTCACAGCAGCGGCAGCAGCGCCAACAGTGCGTTGATGTGCAGCACGACAGCGGGAGCATGGCTGACAGTAACAGCAGTGCATGGGTCACACAGGATAAAGTCGGCTAGGTCTGCAAGGGTCAGGGGTTCTGGCAACTGTGCTCAGCCTCTTGCGAGTTACGCCGACTTGCCCAGCAGCATGTCGTTTTGTATTATATCGACCCGAGCCTAAGAACACTCATGCTAGACAGACCGAGGAACTGTGACTACTGAAGGATTAAGAAGATATTGTATGTTCTCCCGCTGCCTCAGCCATCTAATGCTGAGCATTTTGTCCATCCGTTGAGGTGTGGTAGCTAGTGTATGCAGTGTATGACGATGGTGCGACCTACGTTGTGTGTCCTTCCCACAAACACAATGGTCAATACAAACCCTGGGAGAACTTGCATGTATTTACGTGGCAGTTAGCAAAACCAAGGTATGTAGACTTTCCTTCGTCGTTCATGCACCTGGGCGCGCAACTGGGCGCGCAGCGATTCTTTGCGCGCGTTTCTGTTGACCATACAAGTGGGCTACCACTTTGCGCACATGTGCACATTTTCTCGCCCCTCAACCATCGCATCTTGGCTACAAGATGTTTCTGCTTCCACACTGACACGTGCACGGCCCCTTAATCATGTCTGCCAGGCGCGCCGGTTCTAGCGGTATTACACCTAATACACCTTGCCATACTTTCTGCGTCCCGGCTACTGTATCTTGCTGAGCGCGCAGCCTGGAGAAGGCAAGTCACTGGGACGAGCTAAGAAGTTGATCAAAGTTGATCAAAAGGGCTATTTCAAGGGCGTCAGGCTGCCAGCACGGCCGAACGCAAGGATTTTGATGCTGGACTATGAAGGGGGGGACGTGATGAGGGTGGAGCGGCTGGAGGAACTGGGATGCCTTTAGAGGGGGTACCCAGCCGGCCGTGTTCCTGCACAGGTGCTGTCACAGACTTCCTCACCAGATCACCCCACCATGACCATCTGTATATGTGACCCTCGCATGTTTTTGTGTGAATACGGCCGTGATTAGCATGGGTAGCAGTGTTTGCTTGCAGGAACTGAGCTGGTAGTGCCTGCCTCCAACTCAAGTTACCGACTTGGCTGAGGCCGTCGGCGCCCTGTGGCTGTGCCTCATGGTGGTGCCCGACAATGGTGCATGCCAGCTCCTGGCACTTGCACAGGCTCTTTTCTTCATGGCATTCACCAGTCATCCTACTGACTGGGCACCCTTGCTGGCCCACTGGCGTGAGGCCCTCTAAGGCTCCCAGTTAGTAGGATGACTGGTGAATGCCGGAAAGAAAAGACTGTGCGAGAGCCAGGAGCTGGCATGCACCATTGTCGGGCACTACCATGAGGCACAGCCCCAGGGCGCCGATGGCCCCAGCGAGGTCGGTAACCTGCATTGGAGGCGTTATTGACCTGCATACGGTAGCCAGTGGTGAAAGCAGGTAAAATCACTACATGACACGATTGCGAAGCGGCACTTATTTAACGATGTCCGCGGGTGAGACAGAGGGGCGACGGTGTGCTCTGAGAGCTTTGCTAATTAAGACAGAAGCTTGCAGTGCAGAGAATAAGCACGCCACGAAACGCCCCGAAACCGGGGTGTCCGGACCCTAGACATGTCCACCGAGACGAGCGGGAACTGATTTGAATGTACCCGCGGGTCCTTCCCAATAATGCTCCTCACTCTCAGCTTTGCAGATTCAGGGAAGGCCTGTCCACACTGCGTCTGAGCGTCACTCAGCAACTTTATCCTATTCTTAGGTAGGCGTGTCGATCAGCCAGCATGCCTAGCCTCTCACCCGAGAACGATTTTGAAAGGCAACGGCTGGCTCGCATTGAGGTCAACAAAAGAAAATTGCAGGTGAGATGGCGCTGACATATTGAGATCAGCTGTATAGGGTGAGAGATTCACCTCCGAGGTTGAGCCAGATGCACTCCCAAAGAGTGTTGTACAGCTGCCCTCCATAGCTGCTAAGGCTGTTTTTGTATCCTCATATCGACCTGAATGCTTCCCAACTGGGGTGTCAAGCTGTAGCTGGTGCATGGCAAGCCGATGTGCTTTCATGGTTTGAAAGTGCTCAACGTCTCTGACAGTCGAGCCAGTGCAGACCCTCTTAACTAGCGCCTGGGTGTTCTGCGCATCCAATCGCATCGCTGGATGGTCCCACCCCTGGCCAAGCTGCAGGGGTCCCTCCTCTTCACCTATCTTCCCTCGGCTGACCTTCCCAGCAGCACACCTGGTTACTGCCAGCTGCAGCTTGCACCAGTGCCCCTTTGGACTTGTGCAGGAGCTTGGGCTTCACACAGCCGTTGAGGCGCTGCACCACGCCGGTGAGGCGGCCAGGCCTAAGCCAGCAGGTGCTCTGCCCAAGATTCGCAGGCAACAGCTATACGAGGTCGAGGTGGGTGGCCATGAGAGTTGCTGGGGTTGCATAATGTAAGCATTCACGGTCCCTGGTGTCAAGTATAGTGTGTGTTACATAGTATAGTATACTCCTAGTATCCATCACCGTCTCCCCGACGTGCTCCATGGCACTGCTGGAAGAGCGCCTGGGTCTTGGGCCAGCCGTGCATGGTGTTGCTGTGGTGCCGACAGGGGGGCTCCCACATGAGCAACCCAGCACTTGGCTGCCTCACACCACTGCAGGTCGAGGTACGGCGCTCAGGGAGATTGCGGGGGAACCAGCCAGCGAGCTATGCAGAGGACCAGATGTTCCAGAAGATAGGCATTGACAGGTGCCCTAAGGAGACGAAGTACAGCTTGTTGTTCTGCAGTTGCTGCTCAGGAACCCCTGATCAACTCTTTGTTGAGGTTTTGCTGTTCCTGCCTGTCCTGTCACATTTTTGTCCTGACGTATCCAGCCTCTTCACATGAACCCCCAGAGAATTCAGCAGCCCTACTCTGAATCCAACTGCTCCTCACCTGCTTCTGTGCACAACATCAGTTGATGCCTGCAGCAGTCGAGTCTAGCTTCCGCCTTTGATCTCCCCTTCCCTGTTGGCTGGCTTTGCTGGGAGCCATGAAAAAGACCACCATGTAGCAAGTAGTACTAAGCACAGCATGATCCCCGGCTTTGCAGGGTGGACCTGCTGGACCTACCCAGGCGGCGTCGCGTGAACGTAGATCCTGCCCGCCTGGCGGCCCTACGGGAGGAGAGGGCGCGCGAGGCAGGCGAGGAGGTGCCCGCACGGGGGCCCTTTGACTCTGGCAGGGGCGTACGCATCCAGGTGGGGCCTACACGGCAGCGCCTGTGCAGCGCCTGGTGTGGGGCGTGCTTCCTTACCACCAAGTGGTATCACCAAGACAGCCGGGATGACAGGGTGTTGTGTGTAGAGGGAAGGTGGGTCCATGGCATGCTGTGAGACAGCCTTCCAGAGCCCGTCAAATGCTGCATTTCCTGGCAGCCAGGCTGGTCAATGCGCTGCTGGCGTCCCTTGGTGCTGCAGGGCGGGAGGGTGTACGACTCGCTCTACGGAGTCACGTGCCACTGGTGAGTTCAACGCAAGCGATGCCGGGTAAAGCCTGTCAATACTTGTTGCACACCCCTGCAAAGCACATGGAGGGGCAGGGCCTGGGTCTGAGGGAATTCTAAGCCCATGAGTCCAGTGGTGGCCTGCTGCGCCATATTGCCAAGAATTGCATCGCGGTCCTGGCCACCCTCTGCTGATAGGACAGCTAACGCATGCTGTCGGGAACATGCCATGTGACCTGCAGCATTCCAGGCTGCTTCAGTGGGAGGCACGTGGCACGAATTGTGATCAAATACCTATTCTGCTTGCAGGTGCCGTCAGAAGACGCTGGAGGAGCACGTGACCTGCACCAACCCTGACTGTAGTGGCGGCCGCAAGCTGGCCGTCTCCTTCTGGTGAGCTTGCCTGGCACCCGGGTACAGGCTGGGACACACAATGCGGTGTAAGCAGCGTTGGAGTAGTGATCGCCCCCATTATGTAGGGCAACTGCCTTTGGCCTGGCACTGTTGTTAGGTAGTCTCCACAAACATGCCCTGTGGTAACCAACCTAATCCTGCCTCCAAGCGTCATCGTCCTCCCCTTCCGCTCTCGTGCAGCAAGATGTGCCTCATGAACCGCCACGGCGAGGACATCGCGCAGGCGGAGGCCAGCGGCTGCTGGGTCTGCCCGCCCTGCCGCGGCTCCTGCGGCGAGGGCTGCACGCTTTGCTGCAACTGCGGCCCTTGCCGCAAGAAGGTGGGTACGGCAAGCTTCGTGACCCCTACCGGGCCGGTTTGCTTGCACCACTGCTTGGCACCTGACCTCAGGACCGCAGCCTTACTGACAGCAACCACTACACAAAGCTTCGGCTCCCGTTTGGCGGTTCGTAGGTATCCGTCACATTGGCACACCCACAAAAAGGCTCAGCGTGGTAGGACAATGTGTAGCGCTGCGCTGCCCTGCTGCAGGCCGGGCTGGGCCCCACCCACCAGATGATCAAGGAGGCCCGCGGCGCCGGCTTCAGCAACGTGCACGACTTCCTGGTGCACTCCAAGACGCGGGAGGCGGCAGAGGAGGTTGCGGCGCGCAAGGAGGCCCACCCCTGGGGCGCCTGGCTCAAGGTGTGTGCCTGGGGACGCCTAGGCATGTTGTAGAACGCTTCTACTGTGTGTAAGCTGGCTCCTCTCGGCTCTTCCTTGAGCAGGGTGGGGTCGCAAGGATGGCTTGTTTGGGGTCGGCGTTGAGCTTCAGTTGCTGGGCTTGGGGTTGCTCAGTGGCAAATGCTAGACCAAGTACAGCAGCAACAGAGATCATGGGCGCTTGGCTTAAGTGTACAATCGTGGGGGTTTATCCAGCTTCCTAACCCCTGTGGTGGGTCATACTGCCTTCAGGTCCCTTATGAGCCAGCTACCCAGAAGGACGAAGAGGAGTCCCAGCAGCAGGATGGCGGCGAGCAGCTCAGCAGCCTGGCAGCAGCAGCAGCAGCAGCAGGACCCTCATCAGCAGCAGGATCAGCAGGGGCAAGGCCCACGCCCGGTGTTGCTGCAGCAGCAGAAGCCCTCCTCGACCTGGATGATAACCAGGAGCAGGAGGGTGACGCGCAGGGCAGCAGCAGCCCGTCACAGGCCCCTGGTGCCAGGCCGCAGCGGGCAGGACGCCGCAGCAACAAGGTCTCAGCGTACTTCAGTGCTGCGAAGGTGAGGATGGAAAGGGAACCTGCTTGCGGGCTTTGAAATCTTGTGGAAGAAA
Organism: Parachlorella kessleri; assembly: GCA_001598975.1. NCBI lineage: Eukaryota > Viridiplantae > Chlorophyta > Trebouxiophyceae > Chlorellales > Chlorellaceae > Parachlorella > Parachlorella kessleri. Next base: position 60,778 of record BBXU01002282.1, read on the forward strand.
TGCCCTGCTTGTCACCCTTAAGATGGGTATGCACGTGACAAGAAGGGGTCAGACAGCAGTATGGCGGGTGCCAGCTGCGTCAATAAGCAAGTTTGTACATTGAGGCATGGAGCGGCAGCCTGATGCACTTCATCCACCAACCTTAATCCACCAGTGATTGCCACCTTTGCATTCTGAACTTCTCGGATACCTGCCCACATGGCCAAGGCAAACAATGGTTTCATTGAATGGTTTTCCAGGAGAACGAAGGAGCAGCTGTGGCGGTCGAGAAGGCAGCAGATGACAAGCTGAGCAGGTGGGGGCTCTGCCTTTAAGCAGCACTCAATGCAAGCATATGGAAGGTGTCTGAGGGCATTATGTATATTGCCTCCTTCTTATGGTAATGGATCCTGCCAGCCAGCTTGAGAAGCTATTGGAAACAATTACGGCAAAAAGATGGGCATGAGCCTGCTGTAACCCTTGCAATCTGTACGTGTATAGGACATGCTTGTGGTCTAAGCCCTTGCAGTGGCTTGCGGCTCCCCACAGCAACACCGCAGTTGCAAGCTTTTGACGACCCGCATGCTCACAAATCCTGTTGCAGGAAGGAGCGCATGAAGCGCAAGCTGGGTTTGGTTTCGAGACAACAACTTGCTGCATAAGACCAGCTCAGATGGAGAGGCAGTGCCTCATGATCCGGTAATGGGATAATCTGACGTACGTGGCCCAGAACTATTACTGACCGATTAGCACCCTGCTTATATCATTGACCGCAACGTAGTGGGAAGTTGAAGTACCTGTGGAGGTTTTGAAGCTTGTGGGAGGGTAATTATTGCCAGCAAAGTTGCTGTTGTTTTTCAACTCTCATCTAGTCCCCCAAGTGGGGGACTCACGGCAGCATGGTCAGGATGGCGGAATGCTGGTAGACTAGACTAGTAGACTATTACTGCCATGCAAGGTGCATGTTCTACACCAAGTTGTGGTTGAACCTGCCAGTGGACCCAGAGTTTTTGGAGCACATTCACCCTATGACAGAACTGCTGTGCCCTTCCCTTTGTATATTAGAGCACATTGCTCAACCTTTCCGAATTTCCCTTCATCGCGCCTTGTAGTCATCCTGTAGTCATGAGCCAGTTCCCGGTTAAGAGCTGAAGATCCTAGATCAAACAGGAGAACAGCTGATCTACCCCTGATTTTCCTTGACGAAAGCCTGATGACGGTGCCAGGCGCTGCTTCTAAGCTCACGTTGCCATGTGGCAGGACCCTAGCCTACACCACCTTTGGCACACCCCTGTCCGCACCACCTAGGAAAGCCATCATTTACCTACATGGCTGGCCCAGCAGCAGGCTGGAAGCGGCGGTGGTGAACGACGAGGCCTCCCGTCAGGGATTTACGATAGTGTCTGTCGATAGGCCAGGGTCCGGGCAGTCGACCTTCAACCCGGCAGGGACCTTCGAGTCACTGGCCAGAGATGTTGAGCAGCTATTGGACCACCTGCAGCTGGAGAGCGCCTCCCTGTGGGGCACCTCAGGTTTGTGCAGCAAGCGGCGGCTGTGGGGAAGCTTCGGCAGAGAAATTGCGGCAGCCTGCCTGCGTGCTGTCTCCTCTGCCAAGGGACGGCAAAGCATTCCAAATCTTGAGTTTCTATGTCATTGCTTTTGCATTAGGGGTTGTGTGAGGTCAGGCAGGCGCTGCAACCTTGAAGGCCACGCCCGTGGGCTAACACTGCTGATGCAGGGGGGTCTGCCTATGCCACGGCATGTGCTGCTCTTCTTCCTTCCAGCCGCATCCACTCCCTGCTGCTGCTGTCCCCGCTGGCCCCAATGCACGGCAGAGAAGAGCAGCTCCTGCCGGTGAGAGAGGGAGATTTTTGGGGGGGTCATCCTTGCAACAGGACTATACAATGGGGCACCCCTGCAGGAAGGTAAACCTAGTGCACAGCAGTGCCTTGCCCCCGGCTCGGAGAAGAACAGGCATCATGTCCCTCATAGGGCATGGTGCGCTATATAGAGCTGACCGGAGTCCAAGGCAATTCAGTGAATCTTGGACAGTACCTTCCCCAGGCAAGTAGATCGAGTCACCATCGTGCTATTGCAAATGGCTTGCAGGGCGTCAACCCCAGCTCAGTACGGCTGTTCTCAACTGTGCGGACCCGCTCCTGGTCTGCCTGGCTCCAGCTGGCGGCCATGCGGCAGCTCATGCTGCATGTGCCCTGGGGCACCAAGGTCCTACGCTCGGGCTTTGCGCCGGTTGATAGAGAGGTGAGTGCGTCAGCATCCCAAGAGGTCTTCAACAACCCTACCTGACTTCAGCTGGCGCTCAGGGGCGCGCTCAGTGCTGCTGAACCTGGGGACACCAGAGGTGCCTATGCTGCAGCTGTACGCTTGTAGTTGGTGGCTGTGTTGAGTGACTCAGCATGGAACATAGCGTACTGGAGAGATTGACTGGCTGGTCCTTCGGACGCATACGGGTGCACCGCCTGTCCATCGCTAGCCTTTCGACACCCTTTGATGGACCTTCCGAATGTGCTCTTTGCGGCCAGGTACACTCACTTATACCAACACGCTAGGGTTTTGCGTGGCATTTGTGTTTGCAGGCCCTGCAGCTGGACCAGGAGTTTGCAGCACAGATGCGAGAGGCCTCTAGGGAGGGTGTGCGGCATGGGGTTGCGGGTCCGCTGCATGACATGCACCTGTACTGTGCTAGCCCGTGGACGATCGACCTTGAGAGCATCAGGTGTGGATGGGGGATTGTGGCGGGGTGTGGGGTGCTTGGCTGATGTGCAGTGGCGTCATGACAGCAGGAGTGGGTGGTACGCATATGGCTTACCCTGCTGCTACTGAGTGTGGTGCTCCACTGACTCCTTCTGTGTGACATGTCTCATGCCTGCATACCAGCAGGAGACAGCACTCCCTCGATCAGAGCCCTGCATATCTCCCTGCCTGCTGACCGTGATATACAACTGGTTGGATGGCACGACATGCCTGCCGCCGTGGCACGGTTGCGTACATGACTTGGCTGGTTGGCTAATTTGTACTCTTGCGTGTCATGCAGGTGCCCTACTGTCATCTGGAACGGGGATGAAGACACCACGACACCCAATGCCATGGCGCAGCTGTACCATGAGCGGATCCCAGGCAGCAAGCTGCACTTGGTGCCGGGGGAGGGCCACCTATCACTTGTGCTGAAACACAGGGCAGCCATTGTACGGTCGATACACCCGAGCGCTTTGTAAGGGACGGCGCTGAAACTCTCCTTGCAAGGTTTTGCATCCTGAGGGTGTCGGTTTGTTTGGTACTAGAAATGAACCTATACAAGGGACCCACGGGGCATCACTCCAAAACAGTTAGGGTTGCTGTGAGGGATGTCTGATTTCTGACTTGTCTAGCTGGAACTACATTCAGACAGAATAACCAGTCAACATTGCTAGATATCTGACCATCACAACTATGGCTGTTCCGAGTCGTCGTGGCAGGGTTCCCATAATGATAATAATCCCAGAAAATAAAATATACCAGTGTTATCCAGCCATGTCAGTGCAGTTCAACGTATGTCCTCCATGTGCGCATCACCTGCCACCAGTAACAAAACCAGAACAAACGTCCCTTGCCCAGGATAGCTCGAGAAAAGTTTTTTCATCCTGCTGGCATTTACAATTGTGACAAAAATGTGCCACTCGAAGTCTAGCTGAAACTCAACCATACTCTTTTGCAGACATATGAGAAGGCCAAGGGCTGCAACACCATTCCACCTAAACTAAGAGGCTCCCAGACCCTGCCTAGCACCCACCACTGTCAGTTCACAGTTATCAATTCTCTGTTTCTTACCTGCCGCCGGTAACAATTGAGCACCAGGGAAAAGGGTCACCACGCATTCATACCTTCCTTTTAGGCAATCACCAGGCCAATGTTGCCAGCCACCTGGACAGCCCACATGTGAGCCTGGGGGATCTTCAGAGCCCGGTCCTCAGTGAGTAGGTAAATACTCAGCGGTAAAACTTGCAGAACAGTAGTATCAACTCCATCTCATCGGCGTGTATCAGGTCATCATAGCTTACGACCTTGACACCCCAGCTGCGCACCTTGCGCAGTTTGGCAGAGCCGGAGTTGGGGTCCGTGCAGAAGAGGTAGTTGGTGTCCAAGCCAACCGCCTTCTGGACCTGCAAAGAGGGCACAAAAAACTTGTTGGTGGCACCACGGGGCTCACTCGAGGCCCCAGCGCTTTATGGACCTGGCACAGTGTGTCAAGCCATGCAGTACATTGCTAGTCAAAGCTTCTGCTGGATACGTTATCCATGTGATGTGTTCTGCTTTGGCAAGTCGGCACATGGCGTCTTAGCGATACGTCACACGGAACTCGTAGATCTCACATGGCCGGCTCACCTACCTCAGCACCAGCCTTCTCCAACAGCGTGGTGATGTACCCACGACCCCAGTGGTCCACGCCTGTCAAGCACACCTTCTCCCCAGTCAATGCTATCTTTAGCTCTGGGCAAGGGTTTGCATTGACTGGAGCAGCGAGTGCGCTTTGGCCAGTGGAGCCTGCCTGGTTGCTCCCAGCCGCCCCCGCGAGTGCCTGCTCGATGACCTCAACTGCCATTGCAGGCTCAGGTGCTGCCCGGGCTGTGACCACCGCGGCATTAGCAGCAGGCACATTCCTGCGCCTTCTGCCCCCCGCTTGCTGAATCGCGTCATCTACCTTCCACTCAACAACCTGGGCTGCAATGTACTGTAAGTTGTAATCCTGCTCCGCCCACACCACCGCCAACCAGTCCGCGCTGCTCAGGAACTCGTGTTCAAAGGTCTTCCACTCCTGCTTGGTGACGCCCAACTTGCCCAGTCGTGACTACCACCCAGGCTCAGTGTCCTTCATAAAGCTTGTGCTGATCTCTGAGATCTTGGCAGGGGCGCTGCTGGCGCTGCTTTCAGGGGCGAAGACTTTGCGCCTAATCCTGGCAGCAAGGTTGCTGCGGCCAATGAAGGTCACACGGAGTGCAGCCTTTTGCGGAGGTGAGCGGAGGAGCTCGCTGTGCCGCAGGAGCACCGCGGTGGGGTCAAGGGCCAGGTGCTCCTGGCATAACTGGAGGATATACTGCATCATCGGGCCAGCTAGGCACCCAGAGGCTGACTTCAGCACACCATATGTCAGAACAAGCCGCTGAGCCTCATCGACACTCAACCCAAGCTGGGACTGCAGGTAGGCGACATTACTTGGCCAGGCACCCCGGGCCAGGGCGCCGGGGACCTCCTTGATAAGCTGCAGGGCTGCCTGCTGGCCCAGCTGCTCTGCCAAGTCCTCAGCATTTGCCTTGATGACTGCTGCCGGCTTGGTGTATATGGATGGGCGCCCTGCAGCAGAGTGCCAGTCACATGTTTATAGCAGACAGACTGCTGTGCGTTTTCATCATGCTGGCTTGGGTGGGTTTGGCAAGCAGTAGTAAGGATGAGCTAGACCTAGCAAGATAGCACTTTCACCTACCTCCTAGAGTGTCTGCAAACTCGAAAACAGTCATTCCTAGGGTACCGCTGAGGACTTTCAAGGCTTCTAAGGATTGTGCCGTCCCCCAGGCCTTGGTCTTCCAAGGTCCCTCGCTGCTGGTAGTGCTGGTCCTGCTAATACGGTCCAGGAGAGCGTCCCACCTCCTGCTGAGGACTATGTTCACGGCAGCGCTTATGCCCCCTGCCGCGCTTAACATGTAGGAGGGCGATCTCCGCGTAGAGGCGCTGGTCATTGATCGCGGTGCCAGCAACCTTCGCGGGGTGCGCAGGGGACGGCCGCCCCTGCACAGAATTGTTTTAACTGGGAATTAAAGGCACGCTTTAGTCTCTCTACAGCCTCGCTGTGAGCTTGGTGCGCTTAAACGAACCTCACTGCTGCGGCTCCCATGGCCAGGGGTCGGACGGAGATCACAGCAAGTTGACAACACGTCGTGGATCAACAAAGTTGCTGTGCTGCCGGTCACCATGCCGATCACGGTACGCCGGCGCCTTTGGCTGCTGGGCGTGCTTGGCCACGCATGCCAGCTGGAGCCATGTGTTCAAGACAGTTGTCCTAGACAGGATACGCAGACTTGAGGCACCACAGTCGGAAGCAGTTGTGACAAGTAGGGTTTGCTATGCACGTTTCCCAGGCGAAGGGTTTGCTGTGCACGTTTTCCAGGTTAGCTGGCCCTGCCTTTCCCCACACAATGACGCCTTCCCGACAAGCTACATACGGCCCACTGTCACTTCAGTACCACTTTTCAGGTGCTGCTTGTCTTAAATGCATGCCTGCGGTGCAGCTCGTGTCTGTAGGTTGCTCTAAGAAGAGCTGGGCCGAGTCTCCGAAAAAAACATCGTTGCCAACAAGCGACAAGGCCAAGTGCTGCAAGACCAGAACACCTGTGATGACAAGGCCCACGGGCATACCTTGCATTCAGCACTGTCAGTCCACTGGTACCTTTCCTCTCTCCGCACTAGCTGCCGCCAATAACAAATGGATACCAAGTCACGCCGGGCATCCCCAGTCCCTTCTCCTTAGTAGCAAGCAGCCCATGTTGCCAGGCTCCTCGTCTGCCCAGCTGAGAGCCTGGAGGAGCTTTGCAATCCCATCTACTGTCAGCTTACTAGGTTAGCAGGTGGCCATAGCTTAGGACCTTGACGCCCCAGCTGCGTGCCTTGTGCAGTTTTGCAGAGCCAGAGGTGGGGTCCTCGCAGAAGAGGTAGTTGGTGGTTGGGCCGACCGCCTTCTGGACCTGCAAGAAGGGCACAAATGACTTGCTGTTGGCACCACAGGGCTAGTTTGAGGCCCAATTGCTGTTGAAGCCTTGCACTGTGTGCCAAGTCAAGCCAGCTTTAACAAGCAGTGTTTGCACTGTTCAAAGCACTGCTGGGAACGCAAGCCAAGCATTCAGCGTTGGTCTGGCAAGTCAGCACATGGTGCCTGTTCTGTTAGGCGCATGCAGCTCACAAGTCTTTCTTATGGCCGGCAAACCTACCTCGGCGCCAGCCTTCTCCAGGAGGTGAGTGATGTAACTCCGAGTGTAGGGTCCTGACCCTGTCAAGCACACCTTCTCCCCTGTCAACACTATTTTTAGCCCGGGGTAAGGCTTCGCATCGGCAGGCGCAGCGCTGGTGCTGTGGCCGGCTGCAGCCGCGGCAGCTGCCTGGCTGCTTTCCGCTGCCACAGCGGCTGCCTGGCTGCTCCCTGCTGCCTCCGCGCCTGCCTGTTCAGGACCTTTTGGTGCTGTTGCAGCCGCAGGCGCTGGCACCTTCTTGGGCTTCCTGCCCCCAGCCCTTTTTATGGCTTCCTCGACTTGCACTTCCACTTTCTCAGCCAACCTGCGCTGCAAGTTGTAATCCTGCTCCGCCCACATCACCCTCTCCCAGTCCGCGCCGCTTAGGAACTTGCTTTCAAAGGTTGTCCACTCCTGCTTGATGACACCCATCTTGCTCAGCCGTGACACCCACTCCGACTCGCTGTCAGCCATGAAGCTGGTGTTGATTTCAGAGACCTTGGCAGAGGTGCCGCTGCCACTGCCGACGTTGCCTCCACTAGCGTAGACCTTGCGGCCAATCCTGCCAGCAAGGCTGCGGTGGCCAATAAATGTCACACGAAGTGCAGTGTCCTTCGCAGCTGAGCGTAGGAGCTCTCCATGCCGCAGGAGCACAGCGGTGGGGTGCAGGGCCAGGTGCTCCTGGCATAACTGCAAGATATACTGCATCTTGGGGCCAGCCAACCAGCCTGAAGGCGTGCCGCTTGAGGTCAAGAAACCAGACTGCAGGTAGGTCTCTGCCTCCACAAGCCGCTGAGCCTCATCGGCACTCCACCCAAGCTGTGTCTGCAGATAGGCGGCATTGTCTGGCCAGGCACCGCGGGCCAGGGCGCCGGGAACGTCCTTGGTCAGCCGCAGGGCCGCCTTCTGGCCTAGCTGCATTGCCAAGTCCCCAGCATTCTCCTTGATGACTGTTATGGGCTTGGTGTATATAGAGGGGTGCCCTGCAGCAACATGCCAGTCACTCTGTACACATTGCAGACAGACTGTCACTCTGTATACGTTGCAGACAGACGTGTGTTCCTCATGCGTGCTTGGGTGGGTTAGGCAAGCAGTGATAGCGTGGCGCTGACCTAGCAAGGCATCATTTGGACCTACCTCCCAGGGTGCTTGCAAACTCGATAGCAGTCATGCCCAGGGTATCATTAAGGACTCTCATAGCTGCTAGGGATTCAGCCGCACCCCAGGACTGGGCCTTCCAGGGTTCCTCGCTGCTGGTAGTACTGGTCCTGCCAATATGCTCCAGGAGGGCGTCCCATCTCCTGCTGATGACTATGTTCACTGCAGCGCTCGTGCTGCCTGGAGTGCTTGGAATGGTGGGCGGCCTAGAGGCGCAGATCACCAAGCGTCGTGCCAGCAACCTTCGTGGGGTGCGCAGGGGACGGCCGCTCCTGCACAAGGTTCAGGTACCTGGGGCTATATCACAAATCAGTCATGTTACAGCCTCTGACAGCAGCATGGTGCACTTACAGTAAATTCTGTGCTGTGGCTCCCATGGCCAGGACTCAAACGCAGGTCAAAGCAAAATCAACAAGGCTCTGTTTGGTGGTCTATGACCAAAGGGTGCTGCACAGCCGTTCAGTGTACATACCGAGGGCTTGGATTGTCCGAGGGGCGCCCAGGGCTGCTGGGCGTGCTCTGGCCAGAGACACGGATACAACACAAGACAGCAAGTCGGGAAGTTCAAAGGGGTGCCATGACGTCGTGTGCCAGTCTGACTGTTGTTCCAGTTCTATTTCGACCTCTTCAACGCTTTTGAGTTCAATTCATTGTCTCTTGCAAGGACACCATTCTCTCTGCTGTCTGAATTCTGCCAGTCCTAAAAAGACCATCAGCTGTGTACATTGATTATATACACTTCCCACTGCGTTAAAGTGCCAGCAGCTTCGTATCCTCTGCTCCCCAGCCACCGTGACAGTGTTTACCCCGCTGAGGCGTCCCCTGCAGGCCGCCCTCCAGACCATGTGCAGGCCGCAGTCGGCCAACTTAACGAATGTTTTCAACAGAGGTCACATCAGGTATCTATAACCCTGTCTAGCCAAGCAGGGCAACGTAGCCAGACACCGGAAAAGCCTAGCTGCGAGCCTGGAGGAGCGCCTTCTTATTGCTATCTAGGCTAGCAGGTCATCATAGGCTAGGACTATCATACCCCAGCTGTACGTCTTCAAGTGATTTGGAAAGCGAGATGTTGGGTCCCCGCAAAAGAGGTAGTTGGTGGTTGGGCCAACAGTTTCCTGGACCTGCAGAGTGGCACACCAGACATGCTGTTGGCGTCCCAGGGCAAACTCATGGCCAAATCGCTGTAGGAGCCTTGCACTGTGTGACAAGCAGTGCAATGCTAGCCAAGTTTCTGCTGGGGTACACCGACAGAAAAGCTTCCTACAGCTCGGCAGGTCAGCACATGGCGCCTGTTCGGTTAGTCGAATATGCAGCTCAAGTTAGAAAACCGACTAACCTACCTCAGCGCCAGCCTTCTCCAGCAGTTCAGTGAGATCCCGACGAGTGCGAGGGTATGCCCCTGTCAGGCACACCTTCGCCCCTGTCAACACTATCTTCAGCCCGGGGTGAGGCTTCTCCATTGCTGGGGCAGCGCAAATGATGTGGCTACCTGCAGCCGCGGCAGCTGCCTGGCTGCTCCCCGCTGGCCCCGCGGCTGCCTGCTCATGGACCTTCACTGCTGTTGCGGCTGCAGCCGCTGCTGTTGCTGTTGCTGCAGCCGCAGCTGCTGGCCCTTTCTTGGGCTTCCAGCCCCCAGCCTTCCGAATGGCATCCCTAACCTGCTCCTCAACTATACCTGCCATAATGTGCTGCATGCCATACTCCTTCTCTGCCGACACAACCCTCTCCCAGTCCGCGCTGCTCAGGAACTTGCGCTTGAAGGTTGTCCACTCCTGCTGGTCGATACCCATCCTGCCCAGCCGTGCCACCCACTCCGAGTCGCTGTCAGCCGTGAAGCTGGTGTCGATCTCAGAGATCTCAATATAGGCGCTCCTGGCACTGCGTCGAATGCGAAAAACCTTGTGGCTCATCCTAGCAGCAAGGCTGCGCTGGCCAACGAAGGTCACACGCAGTGCAGCGTCTTGAGCAGGTGAGTCGTGGAGCTCCTCATGCCGCCGGAGCACAGCGTGGGGTTCCAGGTCCAAGTGCTCCTGGCATAGTTGGAGGATGTACTGCAGCAAGGGGCCGACCATGAGCCCTGAAGCGCCTGGGATGCCTGAGGCTTCTCGCAGGTAGGGCTCCGTCGGCGTTATATAAGGTTGCCGCATCTCGTGGGCACTCCACCAATTTTGTGCCTGATAGTATTCAATGTTGTCTGGCCAGGCACCGCGGGCCAGGGCGCCGGGGACCTCCCTGATAAGCTGCCGGGCTGCTGTTTTGCCAAGCTGATCTGCCAGGTCCTCCGCATTCTCCTTGATGACTGTTATGGGCTTTGTATATATACACGGGTGCTCTGCAGCAACATGCCAGTCCCAAGCTATACAGGGCAGTCAGTTTGTTTGCCGTATGCAAGCTTGTTCGGTCAGCCGAACACTGGGATGCACAGGGACAAGGCACGTTATGAATGGCACCCACCTCCCAGGGTTTCAGCAAACTCGAAGGCAGTCATGCCTAAGGTATCCTCAAGGACCCTCATAGCCGCTAAAGACTCTGCCACACCCCAGGCCGTGGCCTTCCAAGGTTCCTCGCTGCTGGTAGTCCTGCTAATATGCTCCAGTAGAGCATCCCTCCTCCTGCTCAGTACGATGTTCACTGCAGTGCTTGTGCTGCCTGGTGTGCTTGGAATGGTAGGGGGCCTACGCGCAGATGCGCTGATCACCAAGCGGCGTGCCAGCAACCTTGGTGGGGTGCGCAGGGGACGGCTGCTCCTGCACAAGGTTCTTGAAGGCGAATATTATGACAAGTACATCACGGCACAGCCTCGCTGACAGCAGCATGGCGCGCTTACAGTAATCTCACTGCTGGGGCGCCCATGGCCAGGGGTAGAACGCAGGTCACAGAACAGGCAACAGCTCAATACAGTGGTGGCAGGCATGGGTGACAGGTGAAAGAAGGGTTCTCGCACTGTCGATCAGTGAACATACCGATAGCCATGCCGATAGCTTGTTTTTTCTAGGGTCGCGCCTTGAGCTGCTGGGCGTGCTCTGGCCACACAGAGACCTGGCAGAGACCAAGGGAAATCTCCCAAAGTAAAAGATAAGACTGCAAGTTCGGGAAGTAAATAGGTTTGCCATGACGCTCATGCCATGCACATCCTGGGCCACCGCTGACTGTCGTTAGCAAGGGTGGCAGGTTGTGCGAACAGAGAGTAAGAATTGAGCTGTACGAACAGGATTGGATGCAGAATTGTTGTTCCATACCTCGTTTACCTTTTCATCTCCAGTTGAGTTCAATTCACTGCGTTTGTCACGGCGCTAACCTCTCTGCGATCTGGATACTGCCTCTCTTATTAACAGGGTGGCAGGCAGTGCGAACTGGGAGTGAGAGTTGAGCTGTACGACCTCTCTTATGAAGAACGTCAACAACTGTGGCTTGCCGGTGCGCACTGTGCACTGCTCTCCACTGCTAGCAGCTACAGAACCTCTGACCACCCTATCAGCCACCGCTCTGCTGTTTGCCCCGCAAAACATCCACTGCACGCAGCCCTGCCATAGTGCAGGTCCGCACTTTTGCCACCCTGAACAGATGATCATACATAGGCGTGCCACACCAGGCATCCCGCACCCTTTCTAGGCGAGCAGGGCAACTTAGCCAGGCACCATGACAGCGCAGCTGCGAGCCTGAGAAGCTTTGAAAAGCCTGTTGCTAAGAGCTGACTAGGTGAGCAGGTGACCATAACTGAGGACCTTGGCGCCCCAGCTGCGCGCCTAGTGCAGTTTTGCAGAGCCAGAGTTTGAGTCCTCGCAGAATAGGTAGTTGGTGTCCGGGCCAACAGTCTTCAGCACCTGCAAAAGGGCACAAAAGACTTGCTGTTGGCACCACAGGGCTAGCTTCAGGCCCAATCACTGTATGATCCTTGCGGAGTGTGAGGAGCCAAGCATGCATCGCAAATCACAGCTACTGCTGGGTACGCCAACTAAGTGTTCCATAATTGCCCGGCAAGTTAGCATATGGCATCGATGCAGATATCTGTTGGTTCCATCACATGCAGCTCAATGTACATGCCCAGTTGACCTACCTCAGCACCAGCTTCCTCTAGCAGGTCAGTAAGGTCCTGACGAGTGCAAGGGCCTGAGCCCGTCATGCACACCTTCGCCCCTGCCACCACTATTTTGAACCAGGGTAAAGGCTCCGCAATAAACAGCTGCCGCCGCAACCTCCTGGTCGCTCCCCGCTACCCCCGCGGCTGCCTGCTCATGGACCTTCACTGCTGTTGCAGCCGCAGCTGCTGCCATTACTCTTCCTGCAGCCGCTGCCGGTTCTGTTGCTGCAGCATCAGCCGCACCCGCTATTGGTGGTGTTGCAGCAGCCGCAGCCGCAGCCACTGGCACCCTGTGGGGCTTCCTGCCTCCAGCTTTCTGAATGGCGTCCTTTACTTGCTCCTCAACTCTCTTAGCCTTACATCGCTGTCTGCCGTACTCGTGCTCCGCCCAAACCACGCTCTCCCACTCCGCGCTGCTCAGGAACTTGCTTTCAAAGGTCGTCCACTCCTGCTTGATGACGCCCATCTTGCCCAGCCGTGACACCCACTCCAAGTCGCTGTCAGTCATGAAGCTGGTGTTGATCTCAGAGACTTTGGCGGAGGTGCCGCTGCCACTGCCGGAGATGCCTCCACCAGGGTAGACTTTCCGGCTAAATCTGCCAGCAAGGTTGCGATGGCCAATAAATGGCACACGGAGTGCATTGTCCTGCGCATCTGAGCGGAGGAGCTCCTTGTGCCTCAATAGCACCGCGGTGGGGTCCAGGGCCAATTGTTCCTGGCATAGCTGCAACATATACTGCATCATAGGGCCAGCTAGACACGCTGAGGAGCCTCCAATGCCTGAGGCATGAAAAAGGCCATGTTCTACCAGCACAAATAGCTGAGCATCGCCGGTGCTCCACCCAAGCTGTGTCTGCAGGTAATCGACACTGTCTGGCCAGGCACCGCGGGCCAGGGCGCCGGGAAGCTCCTTGATTAGCTGCAGAGCTGCCTTCTTGCCCAGCTGCTCTGCCAAGTCCTCCGCATTCTCCCTCATGACTGCTACGGGCTTGGTATATATAGAAGGGTGACCTGTAGTAGGGTGCCAATCGCTATGTATACACTGCATATAGCCTGCTGTGTGTTTTCACATGCTTGCTTGGGTTAGGCAAGCAAGAGCAAGGTTGTGCTACATCTAGCAAGGCATCACTTGCACCCACCTCCCAGGGTGTCTGCAAACTCGAAGGCAGTCATGCCTAAGGTATCATCAAGGACCCTCATAGCTGCTAACAACTCTGCCGCACCCCAGGTCTTGGCCTCCCAAGGTCCCTCGCTGCTGGTACTACTGGTCCCGCTGATATGCTCCAGGAGAGCGTCCCTCCTCCAGCTGAGACTGACGTTCAAGGCAGCGCGTGTGCTGCCTGTTGTGCTTGGAATGGAAGGGGGCCTACGAGCAGACGTGCGCGCAGATGCGCTGATCACCAAGTGTCGTGCCTGCAACCTTCGTAGGGTGCGCAGGGGACAGCTGCTCCTGCACAAGGTTCAGGTAGGTGGGAATTGATGAGATTTAGTGCACGTTATAGCCTCGCTGACAGAAGCATGTGCGCTTACAGTAATCTCACTGCTGTGGCGTCCATGGCCAGGGATCGAGTCACGGCACGATGACAAGCCTTCAGTCTTAGGTGTTAAAAAAATCAGGGTGTTGAGCTGCCGCTCAGGTGCATGTCGAGAGCAATTGGATTTCCCGAGAGGCGCCTGGACTGCTGGGCGTGCTCTGGCAAGTGGACGTGCAAGGGAACTGGTTTTGCTATGCATGTCCTCCAGGCTGGTCCCTCCCCATCAACTGACTTTCGTTACCAATCTGCACATGCAGCACACTGTCAGCGTCACAGGGAGCCCCAACTTTCTGCAGGTTACAAGCTGTTTGCCTGGCAGAGACTGTCAACAGTGCCAACCGTGTCCACAGCACGCTAACCCCAGCCAGAGCAAGCTAAACCCAGCCAGACTTTCGTCCACCATCTGTTGTGACCAGTTGAACACCTCACAGTTGGTCAGAATATAACACACTAAGCCTGATCAGCAATAGTGCAGCCTAGCCTAACAGGCGCTGGTACTCAGCAATCTCCATATAATGCACGGCCATGTGCCGCCATCTCTGTTGTCTTCTTACTGGTCACCGCACCCGGGACGCCCCTGCCTCCATTGAGGATTTCACTGCCTCTTCCCTGCCCTATCAAGCCGCCAGGTGGAGTGGCGTACACCTCCTTGGACCTGCTGCTGCTGGGTCTGCTCCTAAAGCCAGCAACTGCCACCGTTGGCAACTGATACAACGTCACGCCCGGCATCCCTCACCCATTCTTGGCAAGCAGCCAAGGTAGCCATGCACCTCGTCAACCCGCTGGAGTCTGAAAGAGCTTCGCAACGCCATCTTCCAACAACCGACTAGCAGCTCCACCTCCACTTTCTGCTGATTAGGTCACTAGGTCATCATAGCTTATGACCTTGACACCCCAGCTTCGCGCCTTGTGCAGTTTCGCAGAGTCGGAGTTGGGGTCCTCGCAGAAGAGGTAGTTGGTGTCTGGGCCAACAGTCTTCTGGACCTGCAGAGGGCGCACCACAGACTTGCTGTCGTCGCCACAGGGCTAGCTCTAAGCCCAATCACTGGATGAACCTTGCAGATAGAAGCCGCGCATGCATTGCAAGTCGCAGCTACTGCAGGGTATGCCAAACAGATGATCCGTGATAGTCCGGCCAGACAGCACATGGCATCTATTTGTCCCGTGGCATGCAGCTCCATATACATGCCCGGTTGACCTACCTCAGCACCAGCCTCCTCTAGCAGGTCAGTAAGGTCCTGACGAGTATAAGGGCCTGAGCCCGTCATGCACACCTTCGCTCCTGCCACCACTATCTTGAACCAGGGTACAGGTTCTGCAATGGTTAAATCATGGCCCGTGCCACATAAAGCTGCCCACTCCTGCTGGATGACACCCATCTTGCCCAGCCGAGACGCCCATCCCGAGTCAGTATCACCCATGAAGCTGGTGCTAATCTCAGAGACCCCAGCAGGGGTGCCGCCTGCCCAGCCAGCGCTGCTTCCACTGACGGAAATTTTGTGAGCAATCTTGGAACCAAGGTTGCGTTGGCCAATGAAGGTCACACGGGGTGCAGTCTCTTGCGGAGCTGAGCGAAGGAGCTCGCCGTGCCGCAGGAGCACAGCGGCGGGGTCCAGGGCCAAGTGCTCCTGGCATAGCTGCAAGATATACTGCACCATGGGGGCATCTAGGCAGCTAGGCAGGGAAGGCCCTGACTGCAAAAGCCGCTGAACCTCTTCGGCACTCCACCCAAGTTCTGTCTGCAGGTAGGCAACTCTGCTTGGCCAGGCACCGCGGGCCAGGGCGCCGGGAATCTTCGTGATGAGCTGCCGGGCTGCCTTTTTGCCAAACTGCTGTGCCAAATCCTCAGCATTTGCCTTGATGACTGCTATGGGCTTGGTATATATGGAAGGGTGCCCTGCAGCAACGTGCCAGCCCCTATGTATGCTTTGCAACCAGATTGCTGTGTGTTTTCCTCATGCTTGGTTAGGTGGGGTTGGCAAAGAGTAGTCAGGTAGCGCTAGTTTTAGCGTGGTGTCATGTACACCCACCTCCCAGGGTGTCTGCAAACTCGAAGGCAGTCATGCCTAGGGTATCCTCGTGGACCCTCATAGCTGCCAAAGACTCTACCACACCCCAGGACTGGGCCTTCCAAGGTTCCCCACTGCTGGTAGTACTGGTCCTGCTGATATGCTCCAGGAGAGCATCCCACCTCTTGCTGAGGACTACATTCACTGCAGCGCTAGTGCTGCTTGATGTGCTTGGGATAGATGGGGGCCTACGCGTATAGGCCACCACGCTGATCACCAAGCGTCGTGCAAGCAACCTTCGTGGGGTGCGTAGGGGACGGCCACCCCTGCACAAGGTTAGTATAGATGGGATTCATTGACAAGTCAGTCTTGCTGTAGCCGCGTTGGGAGCAGCATGGTGCGCTTACAATAGTCTCGGTGCTGTGGCTCCCATCTCCAAGGGTCGGGCACAGAAAAAGCAAGGTCATAAAAGGTAAAATATAGGGATGAGTCACCTAAGGGTGCTGAACTGCCGATCAGTGTGCTCTTGAGGGCTTGGATTTTCCTGGGATTTTCCGAGGGCGCCCGAGGGCTGCTGGGCGTGCTCTGGCCATGCATCGGTGTTCTCAGCCCCTGCACGATCAGATAGTGCGTGTGACAAGAGAGGGGTTGCGTTTATATTCTCCAGGCTACTAGCTAGTAGCTGGTCCTTCTGCCCACACTGCTTCACGTCGCCACCACTGTCAGTGACCCCTTCGGACAACGTACGCGCAGCCCAGTTACAACACCCCCACCATGTTGCAGGCTCATCACCTGCTTCCCTGCCAGGCTGGCAAGAACTAGTCAAGTATAGTCAAAAAGTGTACTGCCACCTGGCCATGGTGCCGTGAGTCCCCCAATTGGGGCCAACAAAACGCCAGGATGTATTAAGCTCACAAACCAGACAATCTGAGTACCAATCCTGACTGGCATGCACAACCCCATTCGCACTGGTCGCTGCAGTTCATTGGGCACTTGAGCGTACGCCTGAGTCATGCTTAGCTAAGTCAAGAACTGTCAGCAGCGTAAGATCGTGTTCGCAGCCAGCCAACCCCAGCCGAGTCTCCCCCACCTGGTGTTGTTGGTCGTGTACCTCTGAACAGATCACAGTGCACCAACCAGACCTACCAGCAGGAGTAGCCGCCTAGCCTGATCGGTGAATATAATCGGCAATCTCTTCAAACCCACGGCCCCGTGCCACCGCCTCCGCTGTCTTTTTACTACCGAGGGTCACCACGTCCAAGGGCGCCCCTGCCTCCACCAGAGCCTTCACTGCCTCCTTCCTGCCCTGCCGAGCCGCCAGGTGGAGCGGCGTGCACCCCTTGGAATCTGCTACCGCTGGGTCGGCTCCCAAAGCCAGCAGCTGCCTCACGGTCTCCAAAGAGGCAATGTGGTTTCTATGTGTATACCGTGCTGCCAGGTGCAAGGCGGTCTGACCCTCAGGTGTGACTGTTTCCAGGGTTGCCTGTCCCCCAGACACAACAAGCGCCTTCACTGCGCCTGCCCTGCCATACTTGGCTGCCAGGTGGATTGGCAGCAGACCCTTGTCGCTGGCTGCTGCCACGTCCCCTGCTGTGCTGCCAAGCAAAAGCACAGCCAATGTCTTGGTGCTGCCGCAACGGGCTGCCTCATGCAACGGTGTAAGGCCTGACCTGTTCGCCATCTTCAACAGCGCTGCACCTCCGGGCGCCTGCAGCAGAGCGACTGCTACCTCTGCTGCATCCTGCTGGGCAGCCAAGTGCAAGGCGGAGTTATTCTTGCTATCCACTGCTGCTATGCTGGCGCCGGAAGCAAGCAGGGCTGTCACAATGGCTGCGTGGTTGTGCTGGGCTGCCAGCAGCAGCGCAGTGAGCCCACCGATTTTGCTGGCTGCCTCTAGCTCCGCCCCAGCTGCTGCTAGGGCAGTGGCTGCCTCCGTCCTACCCCGGCTGGCAGCCAACTGCAGCGGGGTTTTACCCAGCTGGTCTGGAATATCGATGGGTGCTCCTGCAGCTGCCAGTGCTCTCACTGCGTCTCCATGTCGGCACAGGGCCGCCGCATGCATGGGGGTCCTGCCCGATGCGCATGCTGCTGCCAGGCTGGCACCCGCCTGTGCCAGTAGGAGCAGCACAGTGGTGTTGCTGGAGGCCGCCGCGTAGTGCACCGGTGTTCTGCCCCTGCCATCAGCGACATCAAGGTCTGCCCCTGCCCGGATGAGGGCGGCCGCAACGGCTGGCTTGCTGCTTGCTGCCGCTAGGTGCAGTGCAGTGCAGCCCTCCTTGTTGACTGCTCCCACTGGTGCGCCTGCTGCCAGCAGCGCTTCAACCAGCGCTACACGGCTCTGCCTGGCAGCCAAGTGCAACGGTGTATTCCCGTCTGCATTGGCCGCTGCTGCGTCTGCCCCTGCTGCTAGTAATGCCCGCACAAGGATCACAGCTACCTGGCTGCCCTGGAGCACAGCATAGTGCAGAACTGTGCCAAGGTCGTCAGCAGCCCAGCCACTGTTCTGAGCGGCGCCTGTGGCTAGCATAGCAGCAACCAGGCCCCAGTCGCCACACCTGGCAGCCTCTAGCAGCTGCTCAGGAGTCGCGTCCTCTGGCCGGAGCTTCACTTCCTGTTGCCCCTGTTGCTGCTGCTTCTGATGCGGCTGCTTCCGCGGTCGCCCTCTGCGCTGCTGCTCTTGTAAGGACCGCTGCTCTGGCTGCTGCTCCTGCTGCTGCTGCTGCTGCTGCTGCTGCTGCTGCTGCTGTAACTTGGCCTGTCCGCGGGCCGCTTCCGCGGTACGTGCCTGCCTAGGTGGCCTGCCCACCCTCGTGCTGCTGGCCATGGCTGCCTGCTGTGCTGCCAGTGCTGGGCGCACTGCGACCTGCCCGCCAGACTCTCTGCGGACTGTAGGCCTCCAAGAGCCTACAGCTGGGTGTGTAGGTTCCTGCGGGGCAGCTGCAGCAGGTTGAGAGGCAGGTTGGCTGGCGTTGCTGCCTGGCATGCTTGGGAGAGGTTGCACCACCAAGTGTCTTGTGCCTGCGGAGGGTCGCCTGCCTAAGGGCGGCTGCTGCAGGGCCTGCAGGGCAAGATAACAAGAGTATCTATCGAGTCCATGGCGGCTGTGTAGTTCAACATAGATCACCGCTGGGCGTAACCAAGTTGGGCGGCTGCCCAACAGAAGCACTTCACGAGAAGTGATGCTGCCCGTTCCCAGATATACATGTAGTGCACCAGCTTGCCTGACAGATAAGCGGGAGCCGTCTGAAAGACTGCAAGCGAAGGTAACCTCTCATCCTTGGGCCTAGCTGCTTTGAGTTGTATTTGGATGGGGCCTCTGCGGCAGGGCAGAACTTGTGGATAAGCGTCATTCATGGATACAACCATAGAAGGCAACAACGTGCGCGCCTGCCTCGCTGAACGGAAAGTTCTGACGGTCTCTGCTTCGGGGGGCCAGCATCCCTTGGACTGACCAAGCCGTCACATGGGCTACCTGAAACTCACTAAAATTTTGCAGTCAGCTGAGAGAAGTCCTTGTAAGGTGGGAGCTATGCCTCGCAAGTCGCCAAGGTTGGGTGACGATCATGGCGACATGTCGTGTTAAATAATTTGATCAGATGTCTCGGCAAATGTTCCTGGCTCTCTGGTCCCCCCCGTTTGCACTGAGGGCAGTCCCAAGACTTGGCAGCGCGCTCCCGCTCTCAGCTGAGCGTACCTCTCAATCTCAGCCACCTGCCAGCGCGTAATTCCTCGTTTATTTCCACCAATATCGAGGTACTGGTCACTAAGCGTAACCTCGACAGGACAGCTCGCCACCCCCTCGTGGGCCCTCCCCTGTGCTGGCCACACTGCCAGCTGTATGCCCTCCTCGCTTGCCATATTTGTGTCGCACAATGGCAAGACGCTGCAGCTGTCCTGTTCTCGAGCAACCAGGTGCGCTCGGCCCCACCTGTTACAGCGCGTGGTTTGCAGTCACGTCATTCAAAGCTCACCAGCACTTGACGCTGTGTCGCCCTGTGGCTGCCTGACCATCTGATCTGCTGGCTGCTGGCAGAGTGGAGGCCGTCCAGCAGGCGCTGGTGGCCCTCACAGGGGTGCCACTGGCCGACCAGATTGTGATGTGCGAGGGGGCGCGCCTTGACCCCCACAAGCCGCTGTCTGCCTATGGCCTGCCGGTGGTGAGTGGCGGTCCTAGCGTTAGGAGAGGACCTCTGTGCCTGGCAAGCTCGCTGCGAGCTATTGCGCCTCACGCGGCCCTAACGCTACTGCATCACTTGTCGGAAGGCTGTGATCAGATCAGGCTGAGGCAATTTCGGCAGGGCTGCTAACTGCTGAGCTGTGTGCGCCATGTGTGTGTGTAGGACGAACATGACCAGCCACATGACGTGTTTCTCTACAGCCGGGCACTGCTAAAACCGGGGGCATCGCCTCCCCCTGACGAGGCAGCTCCAGTTATCGTGGCAGAAGGTAGGCTGCACTCAAGTTGGCTGTTATCTCTATTGGGCCACCGTGAGCACCCCCTGACGGTGGGTGTTATACTTCGCAAGTCATACGTAGCCCATATGCCTACAGAAGTACTCGGTTTCTGTTACCAGCTGTGGAACTGTCTCTGTGACACTGTAAGGGGCCTCTGTGCGTCACGTATGCACCCATCTTTCACCCTTCCTTCAGTACAGGGACAATGCTAAGGACCGCTGCCCAGCAGCCATGGGCACTGGACATGGCCAGCGATGAAACGAAAGCAGGATGTGCTGAGAAGTGCTAGGATGTGATGCTCCCTGCCGTGTTTGTTCATGCAGAGCCGGCAGCAAGCACCACGGCACAGCAGCCGCATGCGCTGGACAGGGCCAGCAGCCCGCTGCTACGCGCGCTGCCAGAGTACGAGCGCCAGTTTGCCTTCCAGCTGGCGCGGGCGCGGGCGCTGGCAGAAGCCACACAGCTGCGGTGAGTTCCCCTACGGCCTGCAACAAAGCCTGCTGAAGCGTAGGTGTGACGCGCTCCGGATAAGGAGTGGGACGCTGTGTAGTTGGGCAAGCTGCAGGCTGGCGTTTTGGGTCTGCTTGCGGGTTGTGTGGCGGCCTAAGGTCAGACTGGGGAGCTGAGCTTAGTTGACTTAGGGTGCTAGGGACGGTCCTTGGTAGCGGTGGGAGACAAGGCAAGCTGGCTGCCTGTTGCAGGTATGGCGCGTGTGCCCAGCTGGTGAGTGAGCAGGAGGTGCAGGCGCTGTCCATTGACGCCGCCCGGACGAATGTGGAGGCGCACTTTTCCTACATCTGCGGCGCCTTCGAGGGCTTCATGCAGCGATACCTGGCACAGCATGCAGTGCATGCAGGTGGGCGAGGGTCTGTAAGGTGCATGCAGAGAAACCTTGGTGTACGATGTGCCTGCATGTGTGTCTTGCTTGCCGAGTGCATGCACATGGGTGGGTGGGGCGGTGCTATGCATGCGTGCAGGCTGGATGGGGGGCTCTTCCGGCATTGCATGCAGGTAAAGCCTTGTGATAGTTGCTGGCGGCATGTGACTGGGCAGATAATTGTGGTGCATCCGGGTTCGTGCACACCCAGTGCCGGCCATGGGCTTTGAGATTTACCTGCTGTACAGTGCACGAATCTCCCCTTGCACCTGTGGTGCAGAGGTGCTAGGATCTTTTGAGGAGGACCTGCGTTTCCTGGCAGCAACCGAGCTCCACCCCGCCCTCCAGCGTGGGCCTGCCGCCTCAGGCGGGTCCAGCGTACTTGGCGGCGGCAGGGGCAGCGCAGCGGGCAGCAGCACCGGCGCCAGCCCCAGCGCCAGTACTAGCCTTGCCGCAGGCAGCGGCAGCTTTGGGAGCGCCAGCGGGGCGCAAATGCAGGCGCCGAGGCGCCTCATTGACCTGGTGGATGCTGCAACTTTGCGGGAGCTGTATGGCAGCTGCTCCAAGTCGCACCGGCACTATGCTGCCAAGGTGGGAGATGGGCGCCGCGGTGCGGTAAATGTGATTGGGGCTACTGGCCCTGGGTATCATGAAGGACCCCAGGACAGTGATCCTGGTCCAAATGCAGCCGGGCATAAGACACAAGGGGCATCAGCACCTCAGCTCTCTGCTGCTGTTGTCCATGTGCAGCTTGACTGCCCATCGCTGGGCTCCTCTCAAGGATGGACCAAGCTCACAAGCATGCACACCTTTCTGTTATTGGCTTGGCGGGGACTGGTATTAGCAGGGACATGCCTGAGTGATGTTCGTTGTGCTGTGCAGGTGTCCGAGCTGGAGTCGCTGTTTGTGCTGCTCAAGGGTGATGTGGAGGCGCTCTTCATGCAGGCAAGTATTCGTTCTGTAAGGGGGGTGCTCTGAAGGCAGTCAGATCTAAGGAGGGTCTTTTGGGGATTGTATGCAAGGCAGTTCTGCTGCAAGGCGGCACAGGTGGATACCGCTGATGTGTGGAGGGGGGCTTCATTTATGAGAACGGAGGGCATAGGTCTGGGAGCATGACTCCACTGTCAGCAGTCTAGTGCTTGCTCCCATCACATCTGTGTAACCCTAACTGAGCAGCTTAGCGTCGAGTTGTTGATTTTTTGCAGCACCATGGCGTGGGTTGGGGTAGTACCTTGACCGGTCATTGTCATGCGACTCATGTGCTGACTCATCACGCACTGAGATGTGCAGGCCCCCAGCGTGGACATGGAGGCCTTGGCTGAGCAGCTGGCAGAGATGCATGCGAGCGCGGACGAGCAGGTGAGCTTAGGGCGGGTGCAGCGCCACGATCCGTCTATGTATGTGGCGTGGAGACTGAGAACATATTGGGAGTGACGAGAAGGAGTGCGCGCTCTCGCAAAGCCGTGCTACTGCATTCCAGGCAATGGCCAGGGCAGCTGGCGAAGTGGCAGCAGAGCCTTATAGACCTTGGAAGTCGTGTCATTTATTGCTGTCTGCAGGCGTCGATCGTCCAGGCTCTGGCCAGCGACCTGGGCAAGGTGCAGCAGATACTGGAGCACACCACAGCGCAGCTCAGCGGGGCCGCCAGCGCCTCCGTCTCACTCCAGGCAAGGGCGTGAAGTACAGCATATTGGGCTTGGAGCTTGCACGTTCCATCTTCATGTTTACATAGGTGTCAGTCTTGCACGCCAAGCCTGCTGCCGCATTGTCACTGATCAAGGCAGTGAAACTGTTGTGCAGTTGGATATCTGGAGCAAGATATTGGAGACGAGTAGCTGCAGGGTGTGCAAGCTCTGTAGCGAGACGTCACGCTTTAAAGTTCCTCCGCTGCGCTTTCTGTGCAGCTCTCTGATACCTGCCAGATGCTGGAGACCATGCACGAGTCGCATGCTGCGCATCTGCTGCCGCGCGCTGCCGGCATCGACACGGCGCTGCAGGACTTCACTCAGCGCTGCGTGGCATGCAAGGTGCGAGGCAGACATGTTAATAAAAAGGGGGAGGCGGGAGCATATAAATGTTGCCTTATAGCCACACAGCCTGCAATATTCGCATGCATGCCAAGCCATGTACCCCTGTCACGACTGTACGGGCTCGTGTGCTGGTGCTCGGGAGGATGGGGGCTTGACCCCTCTTAGTCCTACTGGGGTTGATTGTCAACAACAGGTCTCTCTGCACGGCGTCGCTGACGCTCCTCGTGTGCAACTTGCAGCACCTGCCGCGATATGTGTTTATGGTGCTCCGTTGTTTGAGTGGTGCACGTGGCCACTGTGCTGCCTGCAGAATGCGCTGAGCAAGGACGTGCAGCACCAGCTGCAGTGCATCGCCAGCCAGCAGTCGCGCATCCGGGAGATGAAGGTGAGGAACCTGTCAGGCGAATCTGATGCTTGGGTGCATGTCCTGGGCTGACAGCTGGGCCCCAGTGCCCTGAAGCTTATGCAAAAGAGCCCGTGCTGTGTGGCGAGGCCTCAGGCTGGCAAAAACCAGCAGCTTCCGTCACTCCTAGTGTCCAAACTCTCATTCAACTCCCTGTCTGATGTACCGCCGCCTGCACCTCTCTTTCCACCTTTCTTGCTCCAGGACAAGCTGACGCTGTGTGGTGGTACCCTTTCATCTATCTCTCCCAAAGCCCAAACCCTCAGTCAACCCCCAACCTGATGTAGAGCTGCCTGCCTGTGTGTGCCTCCTTCTCTCCAGGACAAGCTGGCGCTGTTTGGGGAGGCCCTGGCCCGTCAGGAGTCAGGCGTGGGCCAGCTGCTGGGCGTGCGCCGGCTGCCGGCCGCATACAAGCAGTGCCTGGCGGAGTGCGTGCGCCGCGGCGCGTTTGGCGAGAAGTACGCCCAGTCAGCTGCCAAGCTGGCGGAGAGCATGGGGCGATTCCGGGAGAAGGAGGTGGCCACGCGGGAGGCCTTCCGGCGCCACGTGGAGAGGTGAGCCTGTGGGTCTGCAGGACTCTCTTCCCCACCTTGAGGGGGTGGTATTGCGGGGCTGCTGGGTGGGCGGGTGGGAGGGTTGGCCGCAGGGGAGAAGGACGGGGGCCCCGCTGGGCTGCTGCTGTGGCTTGGGTAGCCACGGACTTCCGTCTCAATGTCTGATTGTGAGGTTGGTCTGCATGCGGGTGGCGGCAGGTACAGCTACCGTACCGGCCTCCTGCTGGAGTCAAGCCGGCCACTCACTACCTGGTTGCTACTGTCAGTGTAGCTAGCTGGGGGAACAGTTGTAAGGCCTAGGCTATGCATGGGTTCATCTGGAATACCTCCCCGTTCACCGGTCACACGCATAATCTGCCGGAGCGCGCTCCCCACAGCTCTCGGATCCTCCCTGACCACCAAGCCTCGGATTGCTGAACCTGGTAGTGCTCCTTCTCGGCACAGGTACATCTCCATGCAGCTTCTGAAGCGCATGGGCCTGCTGAAGTGCGCTCCCCAATAGCTGGCGTACCCTCTCCTCCCGGACTGCCAACCTCCTTCTCATGTCTGGGGTTGCACCGTCCTGGTGCAGGTACATCCCCACGCAGCTCCTGGAGCGCATGGGCCTGCTGGAGCAGCCGCCCCACTGCCAGGTGTCGCTGCCGGGGGCGGCGGAAGGCGAGCAGCTGCTGCACGTGACCGTGGACGAGCTGCGCCGCTTCCAGGTGTGTGTCGGGGACTGAAGACCTCTTCTCATTAGTAAACTGCTGTTCTGGCTCCCAGCTGCCCAGGCATACTGAGGTGCTGCACCCAGTTTAAGGCATGCTTCCGCAAACATCACCAAACATGTGTAGCTATTCTCTTTTAAGAGTTCTTAACCCTCTCGCATGTGACTGAGCTGCGGCGCTGTCGGCAGCAGCCCGGTGGGCTGTGGCTGCTCTGGTGCGCAATGCCCTGCGCACATGCCCTGGGGGTGTCGTCCTGCCCCTGGTCTCCGTTGTTGCCTTGGAAGTCATATCCCCGCAGCCGCAATCGGCTTCCCTCCTTTGACTGCACGTGGCTGCAGTTACCCTGGAGCACCGGCTCCTCACTCTCCGAGCCAGCCCTCTCCCCTCGGGCTTCTTCCGCGATGGCAGCAGGACCTGCTGAGCAGCAGCAGCAGCAGCGGGCACAGCAGGAGCAGCAGCAGCAGCAAGAGGAGCAGCAGACTGGTGATGTGGCTGGGGCGGAGGGGACTTTTGAAGATCTCACTGCGTCGCTGCAGGTAAGGAAAGGGGGTGCCGAAGGCGGCTTGGCCGGGTTAACATTTCACGTGGATGTGGTTTGTAAAATTATTTCTGCGCTTCTGCAGGGCCCCGCGGGTGCATGCAGTAGAAATTCCAAGTACCACCCGTAACCGACAAAGTTGGGCCTCGTGTGTCCGCTGAAAAGCAAAAAGCTTTGATGCGAAGAGGTTTGCGGTTGAGAGTTGGACAAGTCTCGCCTTGGCAGGGCTCACCATATGTCTGACTTTTGCCTGACTAACTCCAGCGCTTCTGATATGTCTGTCCATGGCCCACACCTCCGCTTTGCTGTAAACAGATGGAGAACGCCCGGCTTCGCGCGGACCTTGCCACAGCGGTTGCGCGGGACTGCGTGCGCTCGGTGCAGCTTGCCGGCCTCCCCGCCCCTGCTGCCGCCGCTGCCACTGCTGTTGTTGCCCCCGGCGGCAGCACTGCCCCCGCTAGTGCCGCGGCGCCGGGCTCGGCGGCCGCTGCAGAGCCTGGGAGCTCCCAGGTGCAGCAGGCGCAGCAGGGGGCGGCGGGGGCAGTGCAGCGGTACGAGAAAGCCCTGGCAGCCAAGGATGAGCTGGTTGGGGAGCTGCAGGTGGGTTTGGAAGCTTGTTCTGGTATGTTTTCGGATCTTCTTTGCTAAATGTACATGTATGAGACATCAAGGTTGCAGGGGGGCAGGCTGGGACGGGTAGCTGCCAAGAAGAGTGGGTGTTGTGTGCTGACGTGAAGGGGCGCGGTGCAGGTGGAAAGAAAAAAGTGGTTACCAACTGCAAAGCTCCGTGCTTTGCAGAGCCAGCTGGGCAGGGCGCAGGCGCAGGCGCGCACCTACGAGCACCGCATCCTCAGCCTGGAGCAGCAGCTCGCCAGCCTGGCAGCCGCAGGGCGCCAGCAGCAGCAGCAGGGCGCAAGCGCTGGCAGCGGCTCGCAACAGAGCGGCGGCGATGGCTTGCAACCCAGCGGCGGCAGCGGCTCTCAAGAGGGCACCGAGTCCCAGGGGAGCGGCAGCAGCAGCGGCTACCAAGCAGGGGGCAGCGGCGGCAGCCAAGGGGCCGGGAGCTCCGATGCAGGCGGAAGCGGCTCTCCGAAGGCCCCATCAATAGAAGAGGGGGCCGTTCCAGCTGCCGACCCTGGCTACGCAGAGGGCGGCAGCAGCAGCGGCTTCCAGGCAGGCAGCGGCTCCCAGCGAGCTCCGTCAATAGAGGAGGGGGCGGTGCCGTCGGCGGGCGCGGCGCTGGGGTCTCCGCTTGAGACACTACTGCAAGATGAAGCGGCAGCGAGCGGGGGTGCAGCGCAGGAACCGGCGGCGGCGCCGCATGCCGTCGGCGACAGCAGCAGTTGCGGCAGCGGGGTGCTGAGCGCTGCCTCACCCCAGGGCACGCCTCCTGCAAGCCTTGGGTCGTCTGCCGGCAACCTGCATCCCTTAGGCGCCCCCTTGCAGGGGGCTGTAGCCACAGCGGCCGCACAGGCCCTCTCCCAGCCTCAGGCTGCCTATGGGGTGCTGCGGTTGCAGCCACAGCAGCCGGGCAGCAGCCCCGCCAGCAGCCCCCCAATGGCAGCAAGCATGGGCTTCACAGGGGATGAGGGAGCAGCCTCCGCGGCATCACCAGCGGCCGTGCCTGGGGGCCTGTGCGGGTCCCACGTCAGCGCGCAAGGCGCAGGCGCCGGCAGCTTTGCGGCGCAGCAGGGGGCCTCCCGCTCCTCCACCTCCCGGGGAGACACGCGAGGGGAGCACCACCTCGAAGCTCGCCTAGCCTGGGGCTCGGCCTTGGAGCAGCAGCTGCAGCATCCGGGTAGCAGCGCGTCTTCAGGCAGTGGCGGTGAAGCAGCAGCTCGCTCGGCAGGAAGGGAGGTGCAGCACCTGGTCTCTACTGCTTCCCAGGATGCAGCAGGCTCCAGCTCCCTCCTCGGCGCCCTCGCCAGCTCAGCAGGCGCCGCCAGCGAGGCGATGGGCTATGCCTCTACCTCGCCACCTGCGGCAGGACTACCACCATCCCTGGGGGCCTCTGCCACTGCCGTGGCCAATACCGGCAGCAGTGACAGCAGCCCTGGGAGTGGGGGTTTGTGGCTGCCTGACCAGCGATTGCAGCAGCAGCAGCAGCAGCAACCACAAATGCGGGCGGAGAAGGCGGAGGTTGTAGCCGAGGAGGGGCCCCCGCAGCAGGAGCAACAGCCGCGCAGGACAGGCGTGCTGCTTGAGGGCTGCCCTTCGAACCAGGCTGGCGAGCAGCTGCACCCAGCGCAGCAGGAGGGGGATGAGAAGGGTAAGACGGAGGCAGCGATGGAGGCAGCCAGTGAGGAGGGGGTGGGAGTCTCCTCGCAGGGCGCGGCGCCAGCTCAACAAGCTTCAGTGCCAACTGAGCAGCGAGACCCAGCCGTGAGACTGCAGGGCAGCCAGCAGCAGCAGCAGCAGCAGGAGCTGCAGGCGGGCAGGCAAGCTAGTGAGAGGGGCGAGGAGCTGGCCTTGCAGCAGCAGGCGGCAGGGCCTGCAGCCGTGCCGGCCCCCGCCCCGGCCATAAGGAGCCAGCTGGCTGCAGAACTGGCTGCCGCTGCAGCGGCGGCGCAAGCGGCACAGCTTGCCCAATCACAAGGTGAAGCGCCACCGCCTACAGCGCTGCTGCCAGCGCCAGCTCAGGGCCTTCAGTCTGGGGGAAGCCAGCAGGCTGCGCCACAGGTGCAGACCCAGCAAGCACACGCTACGGGTAATGTGGTAGCAGACGCGTCCGCTTCGGCAGCGGAAGATGCACCTGCCGGCTCGGGCGCACCCGCGGGCACGACAGATCAGGCACAGCAGGGCATAGCTGCCCAGGACCAGCATGTTGTGGGGACCAGCGTGGGGGGCTTAGAGGCTCCCACAGCAGTCCCACCAGTGGCGGCAGCCGATGAGGGGAGCGATGTGGAGGGCATCGAGATAGTGACTGACGAGGAGGAGGAGGGGGAGGAGGTGTATGGTACGCCTGGGTCCTCACCTGATCGTGGCAGGGGTTCTCCGGAAGCCTAGCAGGCGCAGTCGCTGGCCTTTGGAGGCCCCGGCGGTGTGAGGAAATTGGGGTAGAGGCTTTATGGCATGGCAGGGGGTGCTCTCCTTGTTGTGCCAGGGCCTCGTCAGAGGCCTGTTAACAGAGATGGTATCTCCAGGCCCGCTTAGCTAAGTGGGCCTTTCTCTTGAGAGCCTGGGTGGCTGGGTTTGCTTGATGGCAGCAGCAGGCGTGGCCTGGCATGGCTCATTGTGTCTCGTCTGTTCCCAGAGTCTGCTTGGGTATTGGTGTTCTGGTCTGGGCAGCTGCCACGCTAATTTGCAGTGGGACTTCATAGCTAGGGATGGGCTGCTTCTTGTCCCACATGCAACTCTCAACCTGGTTGGTTGGTTGCTGGCAAGGTGCAGGCCGTCGGTGGGTGTGGTTCAGGAGGGCAGCGTCTGGCTGTGTGTGGGAGAGGTGTCTTGCCTAGGGGCTGTGGGCTGCAGGCGCATATACTACAACATATATGTTGCAGCAGGCAGACGCATGGGCAGCGGTGGCGGCGTGTTGGTTGGGCGACGCGAGATCCTATTGTAGTAATAGCGTGTAATGAGCGCTGTAGGGCAGACCTACCCCTCCCTAGCTCGCCGGCTTTCATTCACTTAGCGCAGTGGTGCCAAGTAGTGTGTGACCTTTGTATCATTGAAGCCCCTTTGTTGTAGCCTCTGTGTACTACTAACCTTCCCATGTGCTCTCCCCAGCTGCCGTGGTATGGAGTCTAGCTATCACCTATTTTTGTTGTGCACTACCCCAGCCAAAACCAGCAGCAGGTCTTGTTGCTTGCCACCTCAGCCACCCCGACTCCCTCCACCTTGAAAGGCTAAAGCTTCTGTGTGTAAGCCTCCGACATCCCTCAAGGTTGAATTTGTTTCTGTAAGCCTCCAGCCTCAGTCGCAATTGGACAAAGGGAAGAAGGTATGCTGCAGGAGAGTGTTAAGATAGGGCTTTGCTGGATGGACTGCGTTTTGGGCACGCTGGATGGAGTTACACAGGCAAGGGTCCAACTTGACGTGCTGGCAACTTGTTGAACATGTCACGTCCCAACTGACCATTGCAACCTAGCAGCCACGGCTGCAACATGCTTGCTCCCTTGCAAGGTCTGCCTGCCACAGGGAAGCAGTAGAGTAACCGGTGGGTCTGGGACACTGCACCCTGCCTCGTCAACCTTACGAGCATCCGTGGCCTTAGGATGTCTCATGTGAAAACACCTACTGACTCAGAACTCTGGCAAGCCCCAGAGCACAACTGCATGCAGTCAGAAACAGTTCCAGTCTTCATGGTTGGCACTGCCTGCCACCATCAACAAGCACTGTACTATCACCTGGGCATTTGCCGCTTAAGCAGTATACAACCTTGCTTATCAACAAGCAAAGCATGGCAGAGGGATGTTGTGAAAACTTAAGCGGCCCGGTAAGAGATATGTGAAATAGCATACATGGGAGCCCAACAGCATGAAGACACGAGAGCCCAACTCAGCAATGCCCTCACAGGAACCACTACCACAGCGAAACCATGGCCAACTCATATTGGTTGGTGTTCTACCAGGGGCCTACACGCTCCAAAGGCGCTCACATCAGAGCAAGGCATAGCCCAATCGTCAGGGGATAAGTCATCCCAACATACCCCGGCAGGCTGTCGACTTGGCTGCAAGCCCTGGTCAACACACCAGTTGAGTTCATTCAGAATCTCTACACCTTGAGCAGCCTAGGTGGCTGTATTCATGGAAGGTCCAAGCAGGGCTTGAGATGGGCCCTCCTGCTTTTCATAACACAACCCAGGCGCCGCCAGAACCCTGACCTCGGCAGCGGTCAGCTCCTGCTATGTCCCCAAGCCCTGCCACGCCAGGTCCAGCAGCGCTTCCGCCACCCCGTCTGCCGCCCCAAGTGACATGGCTGCCTCCATACCAGCCCCGCCCCTCCCCACCTCATGGCCTCCTTCCTTGACAGCTGCCTGCCCTGGGGCGCATGCAGCCCCAAAGTACGCAAAATCTGCTAGCTGCTGCTGCTGCCATGCTGCCGCCCGGTGGCTTGCCGCAGCTGCGGCTCCTTGCTCCGGCGGCCGCTGTGGGCGGCCCTGCTGTGCTGCGCCTGCTGTGCTGGGCGAGGGGGAGGCCCTCGCGTCCCGGCAGTCCCCCGCAGCAGGCACAGCACCACCCGACTCTGGCCGGCTGCTGGGCGTGACGGGCTGCTGGGTCGACAGCTCGACCATGCCGGGAAGCAACCCCAGCACATTGCCCGCAAGCCCAGCACGCGCTTCTGTTGTCTGTTGGAGGCCTGTTGTTACCAGTCCCTGCCCTGGCTGCAGCCCCCCGGCAGGGTGGACCCCCGCCAGGCTGAAGGGCCACGCTGCCGAGCCCAAAGCTGCTGCCACAGCGCGCGAGGCAGCGCTGGCACCTGCCGCGGCCAGCGGGCTGTCGTGGATCTGCAGCAGCTGCGCCAGCTGCACAGGATTCAGCTGCTTGACTGTGCTGGTGTGTTGCAACCCCGCTGCCACATGGCCCCGGTGAGCTGGTGGTATCAGGCCTGCTGCACCTGCTGCCGCTGTGTCAAGTGGGGGCAGCAGCCCACCAGCCCCAGAGGCATCTACAGGACTGGGCACGTCCATATGCGGTCTGAACCCCTGCAGAAACCACTGGTGCATGGTCAGACAGCAGTAGGGAATGCAATGGCACGCCAAAAGCTCGCCAGCCCCAGCTTGCTCGCATTTGGCCCCCACAGGAAACAGCACTGGCCGGTCTCCCTACACAGGGGACTCGAAGGCACCAAAGGGGGGTCTAATGATCCTATGCAAGAAAGAGAGTGCCTCTGCAGTGCTGCGCACGGCAGCAGCCGCACGAGAAAAACCATGGCATAGCCTCCCAGGGCCCCTCGCCACTTTCCAGCATCACGCTTGCCCAAAAACCGCAGCACTCAAATGTTAGGCAGGACATCAGTAACACTCGCCTGCAGGCTGGGCTGTGCCCCGGCCAGCCAGGCCACCAGAGAGTGATGGGCCCCCCGCTGCCCTGCTTCTGACAGCCCCGCCGGCTGTCTAGTATTGTCCAGCGGCACTTGGGCCCAGGCTGCTAGTGCATCCCCCGCAGTTGCCGGTGTTGGTGATGGCGGCAGCGGTCCTGCTGCTGCATGGGCTGCCGTGGCAGCTGGCCCTGGGAAATGTGCTGCTGCTGCTGTTGGTGGCGCAAGGCTTGGCATGGTTGCTGCCAAGGACGGGGGCGCAGCCGCTGGTGCAAGGTAGCCTGCTGAGGGTGCTGCTGAGGCCGGCAGCAGTTCCAGGGCAGGGGCAAACGCCGGCTGCGGGTGCAGATCGTGAAGCAGCTGTTCCGCCTGCAGCCGCTGCAGCTGCTGCAGCTGCTGCGTGTGCCGCTGCCGCCGCCGCTGCCACTGCTGCTGCTCCTGCTGCAGCCCCTCCACCACCCGGCGCTGTAGCTGCTGCCGCTGCTGCGGCTGGTGGCACGGCTGGGGCTGGGGCTGTTGCTGGGGCAGCAGACCTGCTGCCTCTGACCCAAGTGCATGGCTTACTGCCACACTCGTGCCGGCCTTGGAGGCGCTGTCTCCTGCACTGGCTGGACCCACCTCCCTTGCTACGGGCGCCACTGCAACAAGCGCAGGAGTCCCCCTTCCCCTGCCCTCCGGGAACCTCAAGGGTCTTGGTGCTGCTGCTGCTGCCTCCGCCTCCACAGCGGGCAGGTCAGCTGCTGCCCGTGGCTCTACTGCAGCCCCTGCCGGTACTGCGGCTCCCCCAGGTACTGCAGGTACTGCCCCTCCTGGTGCCGCGCCCCGCCTGTCAAAAGGCGAGAAGCCCTGCCCCCTGCTGGCCTTGGCCCCCTCCCCTGCCTTGCCTGGCGCTGACAATCTTGGGGGCTCCCCAGCTGGATTCGTGCAAGGAGTGGCCCGTGGAGAGCCGTCGTGCGAGCCGCCCTGTCCCCGTCCTGTCGCCGCTGCCAGCGCTATTTTCAGCCTGCTTATCTCCTCATCCTACAGCCAGTGTGTGCCGAGGAGGGTGTGTGTGTCAGTTTTACGCCCTGAAAATCAGGGGTGGGATTTGCTATAGGGCTAGACGGCCGACAAAAACCCACCCACCAACCTTCTGGGAGTCACTCATTACCACAGCTACTGCTGTGTGCAAGGCTGGCAACGTATACCCCAGTACTGCCTCTCCCAGCCACAGACGCGACGCTCACTGCAGCTAGCACTTGGCGCGACCTGCCTGCTGTGCCAGCTGGCTGTGCAGCCTGCCGATCTCCTCATCTGTGTCACGCAGCCGCTGCTCCAGATTGGATACATACTGCATCCGCCGCGCCCTGTAGGGCAAGGGCGGCTTCGTCAGCAATGAAGGCAACGGCTGGGCCAATGCCAAGCCTGTCTTTGATAATTGATAATAACCACACCAGTGCCTTGGCTAGGTGACGTGGAAATGCAAGCTGTGCATGTATACCACCGCAGACAGGATGCCTCGTGGTGCTAGCTAGCCCTTCACACTCAGGGTGCCTGGCATGGCAAGCAAAGCAGCACAGCAAAGGCACATGTTGTGACGAGTCCTGCCCAGCTGTGCCTGCTGCTCCTAAGCTCACTGGCAGGAGCACAGCATGAAGGAGGCTGCCTAGCTGGCGCAGGCCATCAAGGGGGTGTTACCTGGATGCGGCGGCATTGGCTCGGTTCCGCATGCGGTGCTGCTCCTTCCGGCGCTCGTCCCTGTCCTCTATTGCATCTAAGTCGACGGGGGCCGCCCGCTTGCGACCCTTGGCCTGGAGGCCGCCGCCGGCCGACAACAGGCCTGCTGGATTGACACCGTCATGCAGGCTGGGCTGGCTGCTGGGTTCGGCAGCATCGGCTGTAGCTGCCGCGCCACCAACTGGGCTATCATAATGCTCCTGCATTGCAAAAGATATGAAACACTGCATCGGACTTGGGACAGGTTGTTACGTCAGGTAGAAAAACTCAACGTGCAGGGAGACAGTGAGCGAGCCATACATGCAACCACTGGTGCATGGCTGCATCACTCAATGCATGCATCAATTCTTGCCACATTGTCAAGCCATGACATATTACGCATGAGGTACGCTTGCTGGGATCCTACAGCCAGCAGCCCTCAGATAATAGCTTTGCCCGAAAGTGGCCCCTTGGAGAACTGTATCCACGCAGTATTCAAGCCGAGGTAATCTCATAGAGCGCACCTCAGGAGCTTGCCTTCCAAAGAGCTGTCCACGAACCCTTCCAAGGTCAGGGAAATTCGCTAATGTTGGCAGCATCATGGGGCCAGCTTGCTGGAGGGGTCGGTGCAGCCTAGGGCTGCCACAGCTTTGCTGAGGCGGAGTGGTGAAGTGAAGCTCCAGAGTTGGGTCACCTGCAGACTCCACCCAGCAAGGCCGTGAGCTCCCGGCCCGTTCCAAGGCTGGAATCCCTGCGAATTCTCTCAAAATCCTGTGCCGGCAGTGAATCACCGTCACAACGTGGACTACGTACTAGCGTACCACCAGCTTCGGGAGAGCCTCCAGCCGCCAGCTCGCCCGTTCCACCAACCTGCTGAAGTTGGGGCTCCCAGGCGTCGATGATGGCAGTTATCAAGAGATATTCACTAACTGAAGTCCCTAAGCTAGCCGGTGAGGCCAGTTGGGCAGCGGTTCATGACAGTCTGACACATCCCAGCGCGTTGCAACCATACTCCAACTGCCCAAACAGCCCGAGTGGCACCAGCGCACGGCGAAAAACACCACAAGGCAGAGGACAACAAACAATAGCACTCGGCACGTGTTTCAAATCAGGGCGAAAGTCACACCTATCTCTGGCGGGTGCGCGTGTTAGTCATCCTGATCGCTCAAGACGCCCTGTTCTGTCGAACCTGAGAGAGCTCCCCTAAAGGTTCGATTCCAAGTAGTGCTTGCCTATTCCTCTTGCTCCTACAGGCATCCCCTTCATGTGGCCTTGTAACGAGCGTACCGTGATTGCGCAGCCGTGCAGGCCCAGCCTTTCTGCGAAGCATCTTTCTTATGGCAGCTGGTCCTTGCCTTGGCCACACCGACCTGGCCTCCAGCGGCACACCGCTACTGCAGCCCTGAGTTTGCTAGCAAGCCACGCTAGCTTCCTCCCTGAGTCGCTACTTGATGTTGTACAACCTGCTCTTGCAACACTTGCCTTGTCCACAGGGCTTTGCTTTGATCCAGAGTGCCAGCAAGCTATGGACAGGTGGGGTGAATGGGTGCCTTGCAACGCCGCGTTCCTGCCTCCCTCTGTCCCAAGTGTTCTGGGTGATTCGAGTGTGGATGCCTACACATGGCCAGCCTGGTTCGCAAAGGTTACAAAACCTGCTTTTCACCCTGCACATCATGCTGCTTGCTGGCCGGCCAACAAAAACCCTGGAAGGCTTGCCGTGGGTGCAGGGCCTTCCTTGCAGCAGTCGGCATTCCGCTGGCAGTGTTGGTGGCGGCGGTGGCCTACTTAACGCGGCCGCCGCCCCAAGACCGCTTAGACTCTGGCGAGCTGTTTGAAGACTCTATCACGGGTTGGTGCACCGAAGGGGCTTGCTCGCTTCTGTAGCATGCATTCCCGCGGCTTCTCTCATTACCCCCCCCCCCCCCATGCCCTCACTTGCGGGGAGGCGGGCCTGACCCGTGGAATGCCATTGTTCAGTCAATGCCGACCCAGAGACAAGGGTATTTGAGACTGCGAAGGTCGGCAGCCGGCGAGAGACCCCACCAACAGTAGCTGGCTTCATGCCGCCTGTCTAGGTATACATGAGACAAGCCGCGCGGCTGACCGGACATACCTTGCAGGCACCGTGTTTGAGGCACCCGAGGGCACCCAGCCTGAGAGGGACCGCCTGGGAGAGCTTGCCTTTCGGGCCATCTCTTACACTCCCTGGCCGCTGGAGCAGGGGGCGGCAGGCGACAGGCTGCGCATCCATGTGGGGCCGCCGGGCAAAACGCAGCCACGGACGTATGTGTTCAGCAAGGTATGTTGGACCTATTAGTGGAAAGCGCACAAAATTGCGAGCTAGTGCCGCGGGGGACTATGTATCACCTCTGTCCTACTCGCGTGCGGATGCCTAGCAGCAGGGCACGAGGATGGTTGTGGCAGGGGATGGTGTTGAGGTCAGGGCTAAGCCACCATGGAAGGCAGCATGGGTGGTGATGTAACGACAGCTGCTGTGGTTACGTGCATTAGTCACACAGCGCATCACAGTGGTTTTGAGGACGTTGGCGCTCCGGGGCTTCCAGGCATGGACGGCACAGCAGGCCAATGGTCTCACTCACATGTCTGGCTATCCTGACCGCAGGTGCTGCCTCAGCCAAGCCAGCTAGTTACCGTGCAGCTGCCGCGGCCCCTAGGCATAGTGTTTGAGGAGGACGCACGGAGAAAGCGGGCTGTGGTGGCGGGGTTTGTTCCAGGTGGGGAGAGCAACAGCAACCCCCTGCTGGTGCACCCTAGGTGTTGATGAATGATATGACATCCGTATTTTAGGATGAATTTGCAAGTTCAGGTGTTATTTTCTAACCACCTGGCGCTACTTGGCAGCATTGATGTCCCCTGCCAATGAGCGCCGTAGGCATATGGGTTTGAATAGGATTCATGTGCCACAGCATTGGTAAACCGGCATTGTGCTGTCATGGCCCTGACAGAGTTGCCAAAGTGTATAGTGCCTGGTTGTTTGTTGCAGCTGGTGCAAGCATGCCGCTGTCGCGACATATAGTGTCCCCCCTCCCCCCCCACACACATCGGGCTAGCGGCAGCTTCAAGCCCACACAACACTATCCCTTTGGCGGCTTGCTTCCTTGCAGGCGGCAATGCGGAGCAGCTGGTGCGCAGGTTCAGGTTTGACCCAGGGCTGGCGGCTCGGGCACCCAGGGAAGGGGATGTGCTGCGGGCCTGCACCTGCACCAACATTGTGTACAAGTCAGGCAAGGCTGGGCTGTGTTTGCATGCACAAATGGGATGTACTGCGGCATGCACCCGCACCGTTGTCGCTGGTATCAATTTGGTAAGTCTACGGGTGTTTGATAGGGACGCTTGTTGTGGGGTTCCTGTCTGGTACACGCAGTTTTTCATGGCCATATAGGCGCTTTGCACAGCTCATGTCACAGTGGAAATGCAGCGGCAAGCTGGCAGGTTGGTCAGCTCGCCAGCAGCAGCCAGAAGGCGTGCATGTGCAGCAGCACACATGCCTTTGCCATCGACCATGGCAGCCAAGGCTTGGGGGGTGGGCTGGGCGCCTCCATGCTGCTGGTGCTGCACTGCAGGTGCCCTCTTCTTCGGAGCACAGAGGCCCGAGCGCTGCATTGTGGTGTACGGTGAGTGTCTGCTGCTGCTGCTCCGTCACCTGCCGGCCAAAGGGGGTGCCCATATGTATATATTTGAGGCTCAGTTGTGTGTTTGCACCATGCAAATGGCCACCTAGCCTTGGCAAGCAGTGGTGCTGCCTACTGGCCAATGTGCCAGCTGCTGGGGTGCGCTGGGCTGCAGGTGCGGACGGCCAGAAGTGGCCAGCGGTAATGGCAGCGTTGCAGAAGGGCCTTGTGTCTGACGGGGAGGTCACCTTGGTCTTGGAGCGACCCGTGGAGGCGCAGCAGCTGGGGCAGCTACAGCGGCCCGGCATGCAGCAGGAGCAGCAGCAGCAAAGGGGACAGCAAGGGCGGAAGGTTTGAAGGCGCCCCCATGGCCGAAGTCTGCGTGACGGATATGTGCACAGTGGGGTGGAGACCCGCGGGATGCGCAGGCAGCAGGGAGCCACTTTCCCAGAGTATCTGCAGCGCCAAGGTTTTCAGGAGACAAGGGCTTCTCCAGTAATGAAGTTAGGCAACCTGCCCGCGTCGGACCGAGCACTCCACTTGTAAACAAAGAGGCTTCGTGGGATTTGTATCATTTATGTATTGTCTTTCAAGCGGCCAGGTGATCATGTGCCATGATCAACAATTAACGACAGTGACAGCCACAGGTCTCATCCCACCCTTTGTTTGTATAACACTTGTAAGAACGCCGTTGTGACATTATTCATTTATAGCCCTGTCCATTCCGTCCAGTCTAGTCCAGCCCAGCTCTACTCCCTGTTCGCACTACCTGCCACCCATACTATTATTGATGTAAGCAGCGATTGATATATCGGGTATCAATGGCTCCAATAATATAAGAAACAAAATTCTGATGCTTACAAGATGCCTTCTGATCCGTCTGTTCAGCGCTGCCCATCCTCAACCTGCGCTGCAAGCCGATACCAACAATTGAAATGAAATAAGTCCCCGTCAGCAACCTCAGTGTAGTGCACCCCTATCTCCCATCTGTTCGCACTGCTTGCCACCGACTAGTACTGCCTTAAGAACCCCAGTGCTTGCACTCGAGCAGGCGCAGGAACTCGGCCGAGGCCCGCTCCCTGCCTTGGCTGCTGGTATCATTACTGCGGTTGCAGCGGGAGCAGTCCTGGCGGCTGGGAGGTGGAAGGCGGACACTGAAGGCGGCCACGGTGCTTACGCCGTCCAAGCTGCAGATGCTGCATTTTCTCACTCCGGCGCCGCATCTCTTGATTGTACTGCAAGTAAGACAGTGGACACACTTGCCATCTGGAGGGGCAGTCACATGCAGGCAACACAGCGGACACTTGCTACCACAAAGGGCAGTAGCAGGACAGATTCAACCACTGTTGGTCAATTGCATACAGACCAGCTGACAGTCAGCTGACACTGCCCTGACATATACCGAGATTCGGGCATGGATGGGCTAGTTCGTGACAGTTCCTGTTCCTTCCCAAGAGATGTCCTGGGCATGGCTCCCCAGTGAACTGTCCTGCAGACCGCTCTGCCTGCCACCAAACTCTTTTCGAGCTCCTACCTGTCCGTCTTGTCTGCCTCCGAGCAGGCCGCCACCTTGCCCAGCAGCACCTCAATAACTGTAGGGTCCAAGCGCGACACCAGCTGGGCCCCAGCGGCGTTGGTGAAGATGGCATGCATAGCGTGCGGCAGGCACTATGCCATCAGCCTGCGCAGCCTGTGGCGGTTGGCCAGCTCCATAAGCCGGCCCAGGTCTTCATAATAACTTCCTTTCTTGGTGGCTGCACCCAACAACCCCAGCAGGAGTGGAATTATATGCACCCCTCATTGGTTCAAGCACATACAACAAATGCCAAGGGTGGCTGTGCGGCCCTGCTGTCGTTCAGTCAATCCAGTAACAGCCTCAAGAGTGGCATTGTTGGATTGGATGGTGACCTTGACCGCAATGCAGGTTCCACCAGGCGTGCTTTCCAGGCAGCAGCCATTGCAGTTTGTCACAGGCTTACCATGCTGGCAGGCCTCACCATTTGATGCAGGCATTGTCAGGACAGAACCATCCTGTACATGCGTCGCGAGGAAGGCATCACAAAGGCCCTTGCAAAGAGAAGTTCCAAAGTAGTCCGCCAGTTGTAACAAGTCGTGGGCTTCTTCGACCTGCAAGCACATAGGGGATGCGGTCCAACCCCAGTCCAAGATGGAACAGTACTGGTTCCTGTGAAGAGCACGAGGACATAGCATGCATGTCATGGCTTGTGGTAATGTTAGCCGGACTCCCGGGACGTCGGACGTTTTGCGACAGCCCAGCAGAGCACTGAGGTCTGTTCATTTCCATGCAACAATCCAAATGAGCCTGATGCAAGGCTGGAGACCCTTACCGACTTCACTGCTGTTGCTTCAGTGGGGTTGTAGACATGGTCCAGGAAGCTTGCAAAGCTGCTAGCTGTCAAAGCCTGTGGTGAGGTATCCGTGGAGCCCAGACTTATTCGAGGGGGAGCAGTTGGCCGCTCCTGCCCGCTTGCCACCTCAAACAGCTTGGCAAACGTCTTACAGTGGCAAGCCAGGACGCTGCTATGCACGGGGAACTCTTCCTCCTCTACCACAAGCAAAGCGTCGCAGCTCTCCGTGAACCAGGCTGGCTTGCGTGCAAGGTAGCTGCGCTGGTCACAGGTGGTAGGGGTGCCGGGCTCGGCTACTGAGAACTGGAAGGGCGGGTTGGGTTTGAAGGTTGCCATGACGGCTGTGTGGCTTACGAGATTAAAGCCCAATCTTGGCGACCCCACAATGATGGTTCAGCAGATCCAAAGCCTGCGGACGTGGAGCAGGCTGTGACTGTAGTGAAGCCTACCTCGGCTTCCCCAAGACCATGCCGGGTTTGTACTGCTGTACTGCAGTTTGGTCAAACTTCTGCATGGACGTGGCATGGGGTTTAGTTGAGCGATAATTCTGGAATCACACACCTTTTTGCAGCTGCTGTGCACCCAGCACATAGCGGAGCGCAACAACTGCAAAGATGTCAAAGAAAGAGTAGCTCCTTTCCAGGTTCACACATTTTAACGCTAGAAAATGCACCAACAGCATGTTGCAAAGACCCTGCTGGCCTTGGCTGCTGCCTTCGCATCTGCCTTGGATACTCGCCAGCGCATTCCAGCACGTACTTGGAAAGAATAAATCCCACAGCCATGCACCCCATAGGCCCACCACAACTGCATGCTCAGGCCGAACGCCAGTGAACCCAGCTTCTGGTGCAAGGTGGGTCACCCACCCAGCTGGGCCTAGAACTACCTGCTGCTACGCTGGTCCACCACACCAACTACACTCAAGCTGTCTCAACCGCTGCCTCCCCCACACTGGTGTCCACCACGGCTTTGCCCCTCATCCCTAGCGCTGAAACGGCAGGTGCCCCGGGTGCGGCAGGCATCAATTGCTGCAGGGCGCGGCCCCGCCCCATGATGAAGCCTCTCGTGCCATCTGGGTTAATTGGCTGCCTCAGGCCCCCCAAGAACAGCACCGCACCATGCTGCTTCCCCTGCTGCAGCAGCTGCTGAAGGGGGTGGGGATGCTGTTGGTGATGCGGTGGATGCTGTGGCACCCCTTCTGTCGCCGAGCCGCCCTCGGAACCATGCTCGCTTGCATCAGAGGCGCCGCCGTTGCCTGCTGTGCTGTGCTGTGCCTGCTGTGCTGCTCGGGCGCTGGCGCCGCTGGCCCAGCTGGCGTAGTCCTTGCGCCGCCTGCCGGTCTCCCACTCGTGGTGCTTCTTGTTCTGGTGGCCCCCCTGGGGCTTGCCGTGTTGCTGCTCCTGCTGCTGCTGCAGGTCGTGGTTGTGAGGGTGCTGATGCTGGCCCGCCGGCTGGATGGCCTGGTGGTGGTGGTGCTGCTGCTGCTCCTGCTGCTGGTGTACGTGGGGACCGTCATGGGGTTGATGTTGCTGGTAGCGGGGGGCGAAGGGGCGCTCTTCGTGATGGTGCTGCGTGTAGCGGACGTCTTGAGAGCCGTTTTGTAGGCTATGGGTCTGCTGGTGGGACAGCACAGAGTGGGGGTTGGGATAGCCGCCCAAGCCCTGTCCATTCGGCGCCTGCTGCTGCTGCTGCTGTTGTGGAGGCTGACTTTTTGCTTGACCCGGTGGAGGGGGCGCCGCCGTAGGTGGTGGTGGGGGCAATGCATGTGACAGCCCCGCATGCGCCACCGCGGCCGCATTGCCAAAGCCGGGGGGTGGGCCCTCGCAGGCATGGTGCACAACCAGGGGTGGCTCGGAGCCGTGTGACGCGGCAGCAGCGCCGGCGCCCGGATTACCTGGCCCTACTGCGCCCGCATTTGTGGCCCCTGGCGCCGAGGCGTGCCTCTCATCAGAGCTTGCCAGATGCTGGACCTCCTGCTGCACCTGCTGCGAATGCTGTGCATGGTGCGGCGCAGCGGCAGCCAGCTGCTCCAGAATATGCAGGCTCTTCCAGCCCCCCACCTCAACTGGTGCCGCCTCCTCTGCTGGGCCCTCGCTACCCTGCAGGCCGCCTGCTGGCGCTGACTGTGCTAGCACTGCTGGTTTTGGCGCAGGCGCCGGCCAGGGCACTGCGTCGGCGCTCAGGCTGCTGAGGTACTCCTCGTGCTGCCCATGCTGCGGCTGCTGCCCCACATGGTCTTGCGGGTGCACCACACGTTGCAATGGCTCCCCCACAGACAGTGGCTGTAGCCCCTGTGGCGCCAGCAACGGTGCGTGCGGCTGCGTCGGCCGCAGGCCGGGCGCCAGCCCGGCCGCGGCCGCCTGCTGCTGTAGCTGCTGCGGCAGCAGCGCCAGCTGCGCCTGCTGCATGATGCCCAGGCTGACCCAGCCTTCAGCGGCCGCCCCGGGGGGCAGCGGAGCCAGCTGCTGCACAGCTGGCTGCTGCTGCTGCTGCTGTTGCTGGCGTCGGTCTTGCTGGCGCTGCTGCTGGTGGGGCTGCACCGGCGGGAGCGGCACCAAGGGTGGCGCTCCTGCTGGCGGTGGCGGGGGTGCTTTGCCTGCTGGCAGTGGCGGCGGCGGCAATACGAGGGCTGCTGCTGGCGGCGCTGAGGTAGGCGCCAGAGCGACAGCACTTGCTGCTGGCGTGGCAGGCGCCGCAGCGACCGCCAACTCAACACCCTGCTTTGACACTTCTGGCTGCTGCTGCTGTGGAGTCAGTGGCTGCTGCTGCTGCTGCCGTCGTGGCTGCTGGGCCTGCTGAGAGTTCGGCGCATGCTGAGCAGCCTGCTGCTTGGCTTTGCCGCGCGCTGGGGCCTGGCGCAGCAGCGGCCTCACCCGCAGCCCGGTTCGCCTGAGAGTAGGTAGGTGACAAAACACACAAACTGTCAGCCCTAGCAGGCTAAGAAAGTTCTCCAGCAGGGCGAGCACTGTGTGGCTGTGGTGGGGTCATGCAGCCTGCCCCGGACAGGCGCCTATGCACTCCAATGCAGTACACAGAGTTTACGGGAAAGTGAAGTGATGAATGGGACCCCTGCCAAACAGGAACGCAGCGGCAAATAGCAAGCAAGCAAGCATGGCACGTTCCTTATCACCTAATTGTGTCTGCCAGCTTTCACTCTGGCGGCTCTGAGTCGCAACTGCTGCTTGATGACAGCATATCGTGAACTGCACCATGCTCTCACC
The DNA here is from genome assembly GCA_001598975.1 of Parachlorella kessleri. Lineage (NCBI taxonomy): Eukaryota > Viridiplantae > Chlorophyta > Trebouxiophyceae > Chlorellales > Chlorellaceae > Parachlorella > Parachlorella kessleri. Next base: position 102,995 of record BBXU01002282.1, read on the forward strand.
AGTTGGTGGTGTCGTTGAGCGTCTCCACCGCCCTCTGGGCCTCCTGGGGAGTCGTGTACTCAACCAGGGCATACGTCTGCAGCAGCGCACAGCATGCAGAGCATGCAGAGCAGGGCGGTTAAGCAGGTGTGTGTGCTCTTGGAAGCCTGCACGCCAGGCGATCGTCTTGCCGAGGCAGCTTGCACTATTGGGGCATGTAGTGCGCGGAGGAGTGTGTCATTGGTGATGAGGTAGTCAGGGCAGTGGCTGACCCACAGCAGGCACAAAAGCAAACGTAGTGGCGGGCGGTGCTTGTTTCCGTAGGCGGAACTAAGCACCACCAACATGCCCCTGCCAGGTGTTGGAACCATTTTGCAAGGAAGAAAAGCCCCACGCTGCGAAGACCCTTGGAAAGCAGCAGCTACCTCTCACTACAGAAATCACTGCCCAGCCCACCCACTTGCTCCTGGAACAAGGGCCGCCTCGCCGGAGAGACCGTTAGTCAGCCAGCAGCTCTCTCCCACCTCACCGCCACACCCCGCCCCCTTGCCTTCACCCACCTTGTTGCTGAAGGCCACCTCGCTACGCAGGCCCTTGGTCAGCAGGGGCTCCGGCTGGTCGGGCTTGCGGATGCGAACCATCGCCACCTCGCCCGCGGCACCAAACATGCCCATCACCATCTCTGCACACAGGTACGCAAGACAAGTAAGTGGACAAGGGCGGGTGAGCAGGCGGCCAGCATCTGGCGGCCCCTTTTGTGGGGGCAGCATAAGAGCCTGAAACACCCCGCACACCAGCCCTGCACATAGGGGACGTACAGGGCGCATGCAGAGTAGGGTGAGAGCGGTCAGCCAGCTCATGGCGGCCCCTCTCAGGGAGAAAGAAAGGCCGAACAGCCTCCACTTCTTGAGCACAACAGGGTCCAGACTTGTGGCATCCACAACCAGAGACACGTCCCCCGCCTGACCATTTCCTTGCATTCGCAGCAAGCAGCTGTGCCAAGCCCCACACGGCTAGCTTCAACAGCAGAGGGTTCGCTACTGTTGCACAGCAACAGACCACAGCCGCTTCGCACTCACCAATGGTGGGCTTCTCGGGAAGGTTGTCTGCAATCACAGTGCACAGCCTCACAGCATCCAGGTCCACGTCTGGCAGTGGCGCCCGCCGCCTGCACAGTTGCAACAACAGCAAACAGGGCGAACCTCAAGCACCCTTCTCTCCGCCAGTCCACGCCATGCCCAACCTTGGTTTGTCGACCCTCGCAGTAAGTAGGGGTTTGGCAATCTTCATTGACCCCGGAAACTAGAAGTGGATTCCCGGTGCTGTGCTCGTGTGCTGTGCACGCTTGGCACGGCTGCAAACATCCTACCACATGCCTTGGCCAATCTACTCTCCCTGATCACCTCGCCTCCAGCGGCGGCGGCAGTACAGCTACAGTACAGCTGGAGGGACGTCAACCCACCTCACGCGCTGGCCGTCTGCCGAGACCTCCAGCTGCTGCGACTGCCGCAGCGCCTCGGCGACCACCTTGAGCTTGCGGCTCAGCTTCTTCATCTTGTTGAAGCTGCCGACCACCTTAACGGGCACTGCAGCAGCGGGCACAGCAGCGGGGCATGCCGCTTAGTGAGGAAGATTCATAAGGGCCTCGCATGACCGCCTTTCGCCCTCCTTCGCTAACTAGGAGGCGTGCCAAGCCTGTATTTGCAGGATGGTTAGCCCTGCCTACCAGCCTCCAAACCCAATGGGAGGACCAAGCCTGACTTGACCTTGCGCACACCGCCCATGCCCACCACTCGTGTGGACTTGCAGTGTACATGCCCACGCCGAGCTACAGCGCATGGCAGCATTGCACACTGTTCTCATGGCCAGAGATCAGGAGTCCTTACGCACCCCAGCCCTCGGGGTTGCTCCGGACTTGCTTGATGAGGAAGTCGTCGGTGGGCAGGTTGGCGTCCGAGAAGTAAAACTCCACTTGCCGCACTATCTCTGCCTCCAGCTCCGCCTGAGCCCTGCGCTGCGCTTCCTCAGGCTGCCCTGCTGCGGGCGGTTGAGCCACAGCAGCGCCGGTGCTCTGCCGGCTTGCATTGGGCTGGGCTTCTGTATGGGGGCTGTCGCCGGCTGGTGCTTGCAGAGCCGCTGCAGGGCCAGCCCCTGGCTGCTCAGCCCCTGCACTGACAGGGGTCACGCCAGCTGCCCCTTGCAGCCACATGGCGCCAACAGCGGCAGCCCCAGGTGCTTGCCCGTCGTGCTGCCGCCGCTGCCCCTCTACCCCTGCTGCAGAGGCTTCTGGTGCCCTGCCTAGCTGGTCTATGTCCCTGGATGGCGGCCCTTCCGTCTCAGTTGCGGGCGCCTCGGCGGCCTCACTGGCGGTGCCAGCCTGGCACCCGCCACCTGCCAGCCCTGCGGCTTGTGCTTCAAGCTGCGGGGCACGCAGGCTTGTACCCTGCAAGGGTTGGGCACTCCAAGCACGTTCACAGATACAACCTTCCTTGGGTATGGCCTTGACTAGCCGTCCTGGCTAGACCCACGATTCTTGGCAAAGCTTTGCCAACGGTGGGCAATAATGACGCGAAGTACAGTCCACCAACATATCTTGTGGGCAGCTTGAAGGCCAGCTGCTCCATCACATACCATCATGCTTCGGGTTACCGGCATGCACAAACCTGATCGACTGTCCTGTCCCCACCCAAGTCTAGTACTGCAGTATGTGCCTGCGAAGCAACAGCATCACTTCCGGCACCACCAGTAGCCCCTGCCATGCTCACCGTCAAAACAAAATGAGAACAAGCTACAATGATTCAATAAATGTACCTAAGATCATCCCTGCCGAGATGGGGGAGGTTCATGGGCTAAGTCTGACTAACCGC
>BBXU01002284.1:0-12441 GCA_001598975.1 Parachlorella kessleri
CCCGCCGCCGCCCCCCCGCAAGCGGCTCTTGAACTTTATCATACAATGTTGTAAGCAGTCGGTGCATTCCTCTGTGTCTTGCTGGTCCACAACTTGCAACTGTATGCGTGCCATGCCGGCAGGGGGGAGTTCACAAGCGGGGGCCACGCCAGCCGCTTCCGCCTGCTGCTGTGGAACAACACGCTGCTGGTTACCAGCGGCGGCCTGCGGCGGGAGGGGCTGCGCACAGGGCTGGATTACTTCATGCTGGCGCAGATCCAAGAGGCGGCACGCAGGTAAGCACCCCTGGGCTGGCCGGCTCCAAGTGCCATGCCTGTTTGGTTGCTACTTGCCATGCCTCCGGTAGCCCGGCCACACTTGGGCTGGCTGGCTGCTGGGTCCGCCTAGCTCTTTTACCAGGCTACACACACACCATCACCTACCACCGCCACCTACCCTCTGGCCCACCCACCCGCGTGGGGTTGCTCCATGCTTCAGGTCTGGGGCCTTGCTGGGTGCTGTTCCACCAAGCGATCTGATGCCCCCCTAAAGCTTTGCAACTGCAGGTTAGAGCTGCCCAACATGGAGGTGGTTGAGCCTGCTCTCCCAAGCTAGCCAGCCTGACATCTCCAACCCACACCGTGCTGCAGAAGGGGCTGTTTGCAACGTTGTCAACTACGTTAACTGCAGGTTTGGGCTGCCCAACATGGAGCTGGTAGTGGGCTGGGCAGACTTAGTCGGCATTGAGCGGCGGGAGGGGGGCCGGCTGTGCCCCCTGCTTGCCTTCTGCAAGCGGCCGGAGAACTATGATATCCTGGTCCCGGACGGCCACTTCATCCAGCACGTGAGTCAGACTGAGTCGTGAGGCGTGAGCTGATTGATCGTGGGGTCACGGACGGCCACTTTGTCCAGCACGTGAGTCAGGCTGAGTCATGAGGCCTGAACTCGTTGGAGTGGGCACTCCCTGATTTGGTGGCAGCTTGTCCAGCACGTGAGTCAGACCATGTCATGAGGAGTGGATCATGTCGTGGTGGGGTCACGCTGGGTGCTCTGTGCATCTGCTGGCCATTGTTGCCTGCATGGGCACATGCCTAACGGGCCAAGGACGTGTCATATCGGACTGAAGTTGACCACTTGCACAGCACCCAGTCCCAAAGCGACTGGGTGCGACTGGTATGCTGGTGGTACGCTGGAAGCTCCACGCGGCAGCAACCCAGGCTTAGTGGGAGAAGCATGGGACCGTACCGATTCTGTCAGGATGCAGCTAGAAGAGTCGGGCTCCCTGCCGGCTGGCTGGTGCCCGGGTGTGCAGATGTATGACGACTGGGTGGAGCGGGTGACGAGGGAGGATCCGATTCCGTGGGCGCAGAAGGAGGAGAAGGCAGTAGGCAGGTAGGAGGATCGAATTCCGTGGGCGCCGAAAAGGAGGGGTGGGCAGTAGGCAGGTAGGAGGATCAGATTCCATGGGAGCTGAAGGAGGAGAAGGCAGTAGGCAGGCAGGAGAATCAGATTCCATGGGAGCTGAAGGAGGAGAAGGCAGTAGGCAGGTAGAAGGGCTGAACTGCAATCCTGTGGTCAAGCCCTTATTGTACCCAAGCAAAACCTTTGGGTCTACGTTTGGGGTTGCCAGGCACCCCCCACTACCGCCCTGGCAAGCCTTGACTGGGTCTCACAGCAATTCATTTCACATGCTGATCATAGACCGCCCCGCCAACACTAGCACATCGACCGGCAAGCTTGGGTCGCCTGCTTAGCCGTATTTTCCGCCGGTGGCATGGCTAATGGCCCTGAGTGCAGCTCACAGGCCGCCCCAACAGCAATAGCACGTTCACCGGCAGCCTTGGGTCGCCTGCACGGCTGTGCTCCTTGCGGGGGGCAGGAGTGCTCCCCATATGTGCGTCCCGCGGACAACTACAACAGGACCTGCACTTTCACCCCTTGGTTAACCATATTACCGTGTTTGGTTTTAAGTCTCGCAGGTGGCACGGCTACTGCCCTGTCGTGCCTCCCGTGGATCGCCATGGCAACAAGATGACCTGCCCCCGACAGGACTACCAGCGGCACTGGAATGACACGGGAGGCAGCTTCACCTCGTTTCAGCCCGAGTGGATGAGCCTGTCTCAGCAGCGCATGTTTAAATACACGCTGAGCACAGATGGCTTGGGGTGCTCACCACGCTTCCAGAAAGTCCTGGCAACTGGGCAGGTGGGTGCACGGGGTTAAATGGAGACAACACATGGATGGTAGCATATGCATTGACACATGCTACGCCACTTCATGCCTTATGTAAGAGGAGCATCTGACAACCACAAGGGAGCCAGTTTTGGGATCTGCATGCGGGGTCAGTCGGCCAAGCCTCCAACATGGAATGACTACCTCGTGACTACCCAAACCATTTGCCATGCTGTTTCATGCAGGCTGTCATCAAGCACGACTCCATATCCGGTGGCTTGATAGGTGAGCATGCCCCGGTTGTGGGGTTGCCCATGCTTTTGGCCAGGCGAACGGGTGAATGGCCCGGGATGGCTTTTTTCCCCAACAGTGAGGTATCGAACTCGGCAGTGCCCCAGTCAATGAGCAGTAAACCTGTCACCCCAGGCTCCCCAGGTTAACAGGGAAAAGCCCCCATTGTCCCACTCTTACAGAGTTCTTCTACCCAGCTCTGAAGCCCTGGCTGCACTATGTGCCCGTGGGGGCCGAGGGTACCCAGGAGATAGACGCGATAGTGCAGTTCCTGGCGGCAAACGATGACCTGGCGAGGGCGATAGGCAGAGAGGGGCAGCGCTTTGCCGCCACCCACCTGACGGCAGAGGGGCGGCTGTGTTACCTCAAGGTGGGCCTCAACCCTAAACCCTAGGTTTGACCATGCCAAAAAATAGTTTTCAGGCAAAACTCTACGAGCGTCCTGCGTTCAGTCCTGTCAGTGCAGTGCACCTCTCACTCTCTGTCGAACGTCCTGGCACCCCTACTAGGATCATATTCCAAGTGCTGAGGCTGTACAGCAACAGTGTTGGTGCTTCACCTGCAGGTGGGTTGGTGCTAGCTTTGTGGTGGCCTGGTCCCTTGGCCTGATCTTAAAAGAGCTGGCTGATCTTGAAGGAGCATGTAGGGCAGTAGCCATCAAAGCCTTCCCTCAATGCAGGTTTTGTTCGAGGAACTGGCAAAGCTGCTGCGTTATGAAACACCCCCACCTGAGACCTTCCCCAGCCATATACCTTTCGATAACGAGTACAACCAGTATGCCAAAGACCAAAGCGATGTGGGCATCCGACCGGAGGGCTAAACGCAGCTGGCGCATGGTCTTATGCAAGGACCTGGCACAGAGCTGACCCTGGTTGGTTGGTAAGCTGCGTGAAGAAGGGGCATATAGAGCCATGCAATGTGGTGGTAAAGGGTATTGCTGGCATGGGTCGGCTGGTTTGGGTGGTGGGAAAGAGCACAGGGACCTTGGTAGCCTACGTTTGCCTTTCACCACTTGGACCTTGTCGCCTCCAGCGGCGCATGCGCTTTGCCAGGCTTGGAAGCGGCATGCATACGTTGCAACTGCCTACTGGAACCCCACTTTTGTCCGTTGCCATGCATATCTACCTGTTGCCCAGGGGCAGTGCCCGGGCTGTCCCTAGTGGCGTTCTTCATGCTTACAATGGTCTGCCGTCTGCTCTTTCTCAGCACTTCGCCTGCTTTTCCACTCCCGGCAAGAGGTGGTGGGTCCCTCTCCCGGGTCGGCCCCCGCTACGGAGCCACGTCTGGCGATTGCCTCAATTGGCAGGCATTTTGCCAGATCGCCCCTGTATGGCGTGGGCTATTCTTGATATCTGTCTCTGTACCTTTCTACCCTGCAACAAACAAGAAAGAGCCTTGGCGGTCAGAAGCGTCTCTCCCTTCATGAAATGTGTCAATCAATCAATCAATAACGCTTCCCACAGTAGCAGACAGTGCCGTAGATGCGTCGTGTCTGGCGCATAAACCTATGACTAGGACACAAAAACATACAAATAGGGACATGTGGGAGCAGAGAGGAGGAATAAAGAGGCAATGAGGACAGTAGTTTGGGCAGTTTATAGTCATGTTCAGGTCTGCTTTATGATTAGTAATTTAATCTAGTTCAGGTTTGGGCCTGCCGCACTGCCTCGTTCCACTTTGCTCTATCAACAGCTAGCCGCCGCCACGAGGTTGCTATGCCCTTGCTATGCACATCCGCCCGCAGCACATCCTCCCTCAGCCGCACAAGGGGCCTCCCCCGCGGTCGCTTTGCCGCCAGTTGGCTGAAGAAGACTAGCTTGGGCAGGCGCGTGTCAGGCATGCGAACCAGGTGTCCCAGCCAGAGCAGCCGCTGGAGCCTTAGCTGCTCCTTGATTGGCTGCTGCCCGCAGCGTGCTAGTATGACAGAGTTGGGGATGCGGTCCAGTAGGCTGAGTCCCAGTATTCGCCGCAGGCAGCGCATGTGGAACGTCTGCAGCCGCTGCTCCTGCTGTGCTGTAATAGCCCATGAGTGTGCGCCGTAGAGGAGTGTGGGCATGACTGTCCCCTCAAAAATTCGCAGCTTTGCTCTGAGGCCCAGGCTACGGAGGCTGAAGGTTGGCTGCAGCGTGTGGCACTTGTGTGCCGCCTTTCTGAGACGGGCGCTTAGCTCTGCCTCTAGGGTCCCAGTGTCTGACAGCTGTATGCCTAGGTACTCCAACTGCCTCACTCGCTCCACAGGCTCCTCGCCCAACATGAGCACCTCCGCTGCTACTGGCTGGGTGCCGGGGGGCTGTACCACAAGGTGCTTTGTCTTGCTCACGTTGATGACCAGCTGCCAGCGGTTGCAGGCTCTGTGGAGGGCAGTGAGCAGGCGCTGCAGCTGCTCGTGGCTGGTTGCTACTAGCAGCACATCGTCTGCTTGCAGCAGCATGTTCACCAGCACCTTCTGCCAGCCGGCTGCGCCTGCTTTGAATGGCCTTTGACGCAGCTGCCCATCCAATTTGCAAACCAGCTGCACCCCGCAGTCCCCCGCCTCTGCGAGGGTCTCCGTCAGGATGCGTCTGGCGATTGCCTCAATTGGCAGGCATTTTGCCAGATCGCCCCTGTATGGCGTGGGCTATTCTTGATATCTGTCTCTGTACCTTTCTACCCTGCAACAAACAAGAAAGAGCCTTGGCGGTCAGAAGCGTCTCTCCCTTCATGAAATGTGTGCTATCTGAATTTTTCCACAATGCCTCTTCCAGCGCTTGGTGGCCATCATCGGTGTAAGGGCGCCACCCCTCCAGACTTGACTTTCGAACTGCAGCAGCATCACATTATCTGTAACAGCTTCGACTATGTGCAGCGTCACTTGCAGAAGGGTGACAGAGTTCCAACCACAGTCTGTGGCTGCGGCTGCTCCATGTGCCGCCAATATCTCAGAGCATACCTGCGTCAAACCCTGTCAGCCCAGTATACCCCGTAACTCCTCTCTGATCGCATTACCTGCCACCCTTAATAAATGTCTCACCCCTCTGTGGACACAGAGTCCCAGGGTAGGGGATTGTACACCGCCGCTTTCCACTCAAGCTACCGCGAACACCAAAGAAATAGGTTCCTATGTTTGTAGGGACCCTAAGGTGCAGAATGGTACAACACAGAAGCACAACCGAGGGGTTGAGGAAAGGTTTTCTCTGATGATGCGGGTTCATCAACCCCCCCCAGCTGCATGATCGCCGAAATTTGAACGCAGTTAGTAGAGTTGACTACCGCGTCCATTCCTAGCTGCACGCAGCTGCATTTTGCCCAATTGGCCCTCATGTAGCCTTGTTTCGTTCCTGATCGACGTTACTGGCTCGTCTATGGCGGTCGTCAGGTTAATTGCACAACGAAGTTGATGCTTGCATCATGTCATCAACCGCAGGCATGGGGCCCAGAAGAGGCTCGCTGACATCCTTGCGGCAGCTGCAGGAGCGAACCAGCGGCGTAATCGCCACAAGGCTGTGCTTCCTTGTACTTGTGACCACCGTCTTTATGGTGGTGCTGTTTCTCCGCTTTGTTGCGCAAGGAGGTGGCGAGCCGCCCGTGCTGGTGCGGGCACGCGACCTCCAGTGCCCCGTCTGCAGCAACTACACCGACCCAGAAGGGGGCAGCCTGCCAGCAGGTACACTTGCTTTCATGTGTGCCCCCTGTCTAGCTGGCTCAAAGCGGGCCTTGGACAGCTCTGCAGGCTTTTATACACCACGGCACCAGTTCACAACATCAGTGTGTTCATACTACTTCCAAGTGCTCTGCTGGCAGGCGCCAGAGAGCAGCCACTGGGGCAGCAGCAGCCCCGCCGGCGGCACGACCCCAACACCCTGCCGCAGCAGCTGTACCAAGCGGTTCACTTGGACCCGGCCCTGGCTAGGGACCCAGCTGTTGCAGCGGCATTTCTGGCCACTCCTTGGCTGCTGCCGGCATCTGCAGCCACCCAGGTAGGTGGGAGGGAATCTTGACAGAGATTCCCGCTGCAGCCACCCAGGTAGGTGGGGCGGAATGCAGCCCGATGCACGAGGAGCAGCTGCCTAGACCAGTTGGGCGGCCGCAGCTGTGGCGCCTTTGACCATGCAGGGAAGGGGTTGCCACCTCACAGCATCCAGCCAAAGTGTCCTTGCCACAACCGTGTTCGGCCTTTTGCATGGCCTGGCACCATGTGGATGCACCTGCCGGCTTTTCGGCTTGGGAGACACAGATGCCACCCCCACCCTGCCCTTTTGCCCCGCCCTGTCCACCGCCTGGCTGGGTGTATGTCATGTACCGACTCCGCCTCGTCATCTCTGTCCATATGGGGGCTGCCCTGGTTGAGTTGGTAGACAACCAACCAGCCTACAGGTCCTCAACACCTACCCTGAAACGCAGAATGGCTGGCGCTTCAGGACAATCTGCCGTACCTGGGGCTGCACAATGATGTACATGCCCTGCTCGCACCGCAGGACAACCTGCCGTACCTGGGGCTGCACAACGATCTGGATGCCCTGCTCAAGCTGCGGGCGGCCCCTGTGGGAGGCCAGGACAAGGAGGCGGAAGGCGTGTCGGTGGTCTACTTCAGCGGCAGCCACGCGGTCATGCTGCAGAACTTTGTCTACACAGCTGTCAAGTGGGTGTGTTGCTGGATTTAAAGGGGTGCGAGAGCCGGTAATAAGGAAGCCGTGCGCAACTGGGTGCCGGGGGTCTGTTCACATTACGGTCAAGTGGGTGCTGCTATCATGCATTGTGCGTGGGCCGGGTCCAGAAGCTATGCGGCTATGATGCTTTTACTCCTGCGTCGCCCCACTTCTGTGTGAGGATCTTACTACTTGCGCATGTGTGCCCGGCTTCCAGTGCTCCAGGCCCTGCATCGGTTACAATTTGTGAAGGCCTCCGTAAGTGCAGTCGTGCAACGGCATGTTCTCCAGTACCAGGGACGCTGCTCGCAGCCAAATGGGTGTTTGCTCTGGAAATGGCTGGCTGGGCGCGACGCCAATGCTGCAGGCTGGTCCCAAGTCAGCCTGTTTCGTTAACACTCTTTGCAGGTGGGCCGGCATTGCCAAATGTACAATGGCTACTCTAAAGCAAAGTCAATGTGAGCTTGTGGGGCAGCCCTTGCCCTGCACCTGCACATTTCAACAGAGCGCCTCCATCAGTGCCGTAGGTGGGCTGGCATCACCAACTATATAGTGGCTACCTGGGGCGAGTCATCGCTGGCGGCATGCATAGCCATGCACCTGCCGTGCTTCAATGCCACGGACTACTCGCCGCTTCCCATCGCTGACGGGGAGATGCTGTGGCGCAGCAAGGGGTTCATTCCCCTGTCCTGGATCAAGCCGCGCGTGGCCACGTAAGCAGGGGCGGGCTCGTGGCTGGGTGTGTTTATTCGCAGGTCCGTCCATAGAGCTCCCTAGATGTATATGTACCAGTAGCTTTGGCACCAGGGGCGTGTGTGAGTTGTGTGGGTGAGGGTCACCCTCCTCTGGGTTGTTCATTGCAGCATTACATACTCCATGAGTAATTATATGGACGAAGCCTGCCTGCCTGGGGTGGCTTTTCTGATGCAGAGGTTGCTTGTGGACATGTGAGGTGATACTGTCATGCCATAGTTTTTGGTTTCCCTGAATGAGAGAGAAGCCGAGGTCCAGATGGGCTGCGGCTCCTAACCCGCCTTTGCAAGAATATCAATGCTTTCTGTTGCGGAGCCATTGCTGGCTGTGGGTACCTTGCTCACCCCACTGATTTTCATGTCCTTGCCTGCAAACCCCGTGCGTCACAACGCTGTCCTGCCGCAGTGCCATAGTCCGCCGCGGGTACCATGTGCACTCCTCGGATGTGGACATCGCCTTGCCTGCCAAAGCTGTCAGCTGGTGTGCTGTGCCTGCTTTGCGCTTGCAGCGCCATAGTTAGCCGCGGGTACCATGTGCACTCCTCGGATGTGGACATTGCCTTCCCGCCAAAAGCCTTCTGGCCTTCTATGATGCAATTCCTAGAAGCCCCAGGCGCTGACGTGGCGATGGAGCGTGACTTATGGGGTCCCATCAACACGGGGTGCGTGGTGAGTCAAGGATGGGCAAGTCGAGCAACCATGGTGGCTGATGGGGGGGTAGCAACAGGCACACTGGCCAGGCTGGGTGGAAGCAAATTCTGGGGGTTGTGCTCTGGGTTTCTGAGCTGTTGGATGCTCCATGCGGTCCTGCATGGAGCATATCCTGATGAATCTCTCGGTAGGGGAGATGTGCAGTGAGACATATGCCGGGGTCTCGAACACAGGGTGTCTGTCGCAGTAAGTGCCCTGCATAACTTGGGCGCTCTTGCTGCGCTTGCAGCATGGACGATGGGCGCCCCCTGCAATGTTCGTGTGCTTCTGCGGCAATGCGCACTGCCGCAGGCTGTGGGACGGGTGGCGGACGCACCATGTGCGACGCTGTGGCGAGTAGTGCTGCTGCAGCCTGCAGAGGCAAAAAGTTCAGATGAGCTCTCCTGCTGTTGCCTGGGCAGGTTGTGCGCCCCACCAAGTATGGCAAAGCCTTCATGAAGGCCTGGTCAGGGCGTGCCAAAGAGGATGCGGAGGCAGGGGTGGATGACCAGGAGCGAGTCATGCAGGTTAGTCATGGCGTGCCACCGGATGGCCACCTGTGTGTGGCTGGTGCTCAGAGTCCCCGTCCTGCTGTGGCGGGAGATTTTGTTACCCAGGTAAATGGGCGGGAGCAGGGAGTGCCGTGAGGCTTGGTGTGCGGGGTGTACGATGCATGACTATTTTGCCTGGTTCTCTGGCACCCAGGGGGCTTGCCAGCCGGGCTACAGTTCCAAGGCCAGTCGTGCGGGTGGTGGCATGATGACTAGATAGTTAGACGTGGGCCATGGAGAGACTGTTCGGGAGGGCTTGCTCACCGGAAGGGGCGCTGCATTTGCGCTATCAAGGGAGGGTGGCAAGCGCATGCCGACTCGTGTTGCCATAAGCGTGTCCCTGTTGCAGCGGGGCCAACCTTTATCCCAGCCTTGCAATGATCTGCTCTGATGGGTGCAACACATTGGCATCCCGCACCAATACCGGCACTGTCATGGCTGCAGCTGGGCCAGGGCGTGTTCCAGACGTGCCAGGGGCCGTGGGACTGCGCTGTCATGAAGGCAGAGCGTGCAAAGCAGGAGAAGAAAGCGCGGCAGAAGGGGAAACAGATCCCCAGCTGGGCCCTGCTGAGGAGGTATCACCCCGCCTGGGACATGCTGTGGCAGGACCACTGCACGGGTGAGAGGCAGGCTCAATGCTGGACATGCCTTATGAAGAACACGACATGCGCTGAGCTGGCTACTGCCAAGGCAGTACCACCCTCCTTGCTCATGCCACCTGGCATGACCGTTGCGGGGGTGAGGCACGCCTAGGCTAGGTGATTCCTTTGCATTGGTAAGCGGATGAGAAGCAATTACCTGGGCACTGGTGAGGGGTGGACCATGTGGTGCCTGGGGACTGGGCTCTGGCAGGACAAGTGCCTTTGTGAGGCAGTGGCGGGAGGGGAATAAGGGTGGGGGCAGGCCGGGTGGTGGGGCGCGAAAACTGGTCTCAAGCTGTCCCCAGCTCCGCACTCACGGCTCGATGCATGCCCCGCGGCGGTAGGAGCTGTGGCTCCCGTGCTCTGTGTGTGCCTCGTGGTGCAGGAGCTGTGGTGTATTCCTAGCCGTGGTGGGTGTTCCCTACAGACTTGCCGGTATATCCCGTCCTCCGCTCATGCAACCAGACCGGGGGGGGGGGGGGCTCCTTCATCCACTGTCATGCCAGCCTTGTTCATGGCCTTCAGCTGTGCCTTCCAGCTTCACAGCCACTCTCTGTTGCCCTGCCCCGCCCTCTGTGCTGCTGATGCAGCGGGCCACACCGACTGGGGCTCCCACATCGACCCCTGCATGCCGCCCAACCCGCCCTACCATGCTGTGTGCGTCACGGGATCGGATGCCAAGATTCGGGGCTTCAAGGCCACGGGGCTCTGGTTCCTGGATGAGGAGGGAACGGAGGGGTGCACCCGTGCCCCCGAGGGCCAGAGGCACGGTGCTGAGGGTGCTGACGAGGCGGCAGTGAAAGCCTTTGCTGCCAGCTTCTTAGAGGCCGCAGCAGCAGAGAGAAGAGGGTTGCAGGAAGGGAGGCAGCCAGGGCGGGAGCAGCAGCACGGTGACGAGCAGCAGCAACGACAAGCACCGCAGGCGGAGGGGCAGCACCAGGAAGGGGAGCAGCAGCAGGCGGGCAGCAGCAGCAGCAGCGGGGGTGGTACGCAGGTGCGGAGGCAGGCTTTGGTGGCGCAGCAGGAAAGCCTGCAGGGGGAGGGGCAGCAGCAGGTGCAGCAGCAGGAGGGCAAAAAGGAGGAGGTGGTTCTGTGGGAGGAACCTGCCAAGGAGGCCGACGAGCAGCAGGGCCAGCAGCACCAGAAGGTCGCGGCCGTGCCGCGGTGCCGGCCGCTGGCGTGGCGCCACCCGCGGGCCGAGGACAACTTCCTTGCCTGTGACAAACGCCAGCTGGCATGGGTGTACTACCCTCTAAGCATCAGCAGAGAGTAGGCTTTCGTGGGCACTCTGCTGCGGCGGGAGGCTTCTCTAACCTGTGATAGGAACGGCTGTGTCAGGGACTTCTACACCCGTACCTGCTCCAAGGGCAAGCTGGCACCGGCCGATATCCCTCATACCCTCTTGTTGTGCCTTCAGAGCACCGTTGCTTTGGGTGGGTAGGGAGGCGCTACCTTATTCCATACATACATATGTGACTTGTCAAGGCGGTCGCATGCTGCCTGGGATCGGGGCAGCAGGTAGATAAGTTAGCCCGGTGTTTGCCCTGCACGGCTGCGCAAGTTACAGTTAAAGCTGTCTCACCATGAGCACAGTTGGCAAAGTGCTGCTTGTGCTGCTGCCTCATAGCTGCATTGTTCGGCAGCGGTAGTAATGGTACGCATGAGGCTCTTGGCAGGTCGCCTTTTTGTACCTTCACCTTCGTGGTACTGCTCCTCTTCACCGTTATCAGACTCGTTTCGAATACTCGTAGTGCCCTTACATGTTCCTTCCTTCACTGATAGGGTAGCATGGCAAACCTCAGCTTTCACACAAGGGGAGTTGATTGTTTGGTGCGAGTGTTCCATAGCAGCTGGCACTTGGAAACCCCAATCAACTTCCTTGCATGTAACCCAATAACCCAATGGAGGAACAAACTTTGAAAGGCCCACAGCATGTGTGAATGGAGGAGCCTGCTACTGTTGCTGCAGTGTGTCGGCAATTGCCCCCATCCATTTGGCCACTTCCACGGCCCCGGGGTCGGGCACAGTGTGCTGCACATCCTCAGGAACGTAGCTAGACCTGCCCGCAGCTGCACTCATGGCTTTGGTTGCTTCCGCTCCCTCGGCTGCTGCCCTGGCGGCACGCTGCGCTGCTGGGGCGGCACAGGCGCCTGCACGGAAGGACAGGGTAAGAGACGTCTTACATTCCAGCGCTGGTTTGGCGGCTTCTCGCGCCGCCGCCACGGGGACAGGCAACTACCAGCTATGGAGTGGTCTCTGGGCTGGTCTCTCTGCCCATGCAGAAACACGCGGACTTGTCAGGCCCAGGTGTCCGGCGTCAAGGGTCAGGCGGGAGAGCCATGTACAGAGAGGGGTGCCAACCAGGCACTTTTGGCAAAAGAGCATTGAGCATGGCTGGCTTTACATATATATATGTATAGAATAGTTCAAGGTCCCAAGCAAACTGGCCAATGGCCGCGTCCACCTCATCGCATCAAGTAACTCTGTAGCACAGGTGAGTCACCGGGCCTATACATAAAGCTGGCGCATACTTGCATCCACCCCTGTTAGTAGTATACCCGTCCCTATTCTCTGTTCCCACTACCTGCCACCCTCAATGAATAAAGCTGGCACATACTTGCATCCACCCCTTTCAGTACCAGTTCAACCCTCTCTCCTTTCTGTTTGCACTACCTGCCGCCCTTACTCTTACAATTGCCATACAGCCAACGCCACTTGCTTCCCACTGGACTCCCCCCCC
>BBXU01002287.1:0-18525 GCA_001598975.1 Parachlorella kessleri
AAATTGTTTATTGCTTATTGGTGCAGCTGGCACCCGCCACACTGCTGTCGGACCCCTTACTGTCATGTGCATTTCCATCTTGGAAATCTAGTACAGGCAGCTGACCAAACTTATATTGGTGATGCCAAATTTGCTGCGACATGTTTGTGAGGTTGTTGGTCGTGTCGACAGGAGCGTGGTGAGCGACCACCTGCTCAGTGGAGAGCTGGTTGCACCACCCTTCTTCCTTGGATGCCTCATGCACCATTTTGCCTAACCTCTGCCTTACCCCGGTCGCTCCCTTGCAGTGAGCTGGAGCCCCACCTCAAGCGCAGGAAGCTGCTGTCCTCGGAGAGCCACACGCAGGCCATGCACGCTTTGCCAGCTGGCGTGCCTCAGCTGGATACTGATGCCCAGCAGCTCTCTGGAGATCCCCCTGTACCCCGGGAAGGAGCCTCAGTCAGCACCGATGTCATGAAACAGGAGGTCGACTGAGAGCCCCCCGCAAGGGGCCATGTACATACAAATATGAGGGCTTTGTCAGCGCGGGTGTCCTGAAGTCAGTTGGCAGACTGATGGCCCCTGCAGCCAAGTGTACATAGGGTGCGTAGGGCGGATGGATACCCCGTGGACAAAGCTTGCTGCTGCATGGCTGGTGTGATGGGTCTGCTGCCCAAGCTATATCGCTCTATCACGTGGGCAGGGCATGGGGCAAGGACTATTGCATGGACAGTCCACTGGGCTAAGAATGAACCCACAAATTAATTAATAACTGTTTCGTTGCCTAGCATTGCTGTTGGGGGTGCCGATGGGGGCGGGCGGCGGTGGCTATGTTGCTTTACTCAGCACTGTCCATTTGTAGCATTTGCTGGGCAGCAGTGGCATGCCATAGCATGTCAGGAAATCGGGGTAGGAGGCAGCAAGTTCATAGCTAGCTAGTGGCTGCCTGCCAGAAGTCTTCAAACTGAGGCAGGTTGCAGTAACGGACCGAGCCTCTGGTTGGGACGGTGGCCGGTTTAGGTGGATATATGTGATATAACTGGTGCTTGGACACTGCGCGCATCTGACCGCGTTGTGCTGCTGTAGTTGCTGTGTCCTGACTAAGAGTTTCAGCAGTCGTCCGTAGTGTGACAGGCAAAAGGACATTGGTTGAGTGACACCAGACTTGCCTGCTTTGTCCTTTTGGCGGTTATGAATTCTTTCCATCTGCCAGCTCCCCTCTCATCTGCTCCCGCCTGCTGCTGTTCGTACTATGCCTGTACCTTTGTCGTGCCGTGCCACGATGTGTGCTTGGGGAAGCTCCTTGCTTCACCCTGCCCTGCCTCGAGGATTGTCCTGAGCAGTGCAGCCTTAAGGCATCTCTCAGGGACAGTCAATGCCAGTACTATTTTTTCCCAGTTCTTTTCCCAGTCCGTACTATATTTCTTTGGCAGGCCACTCGGACAGGCTTGCAGGCTCCTGTCTTGTTACACATTAATGTTCGCACGACCCTGGCCTGACTAAATAATTTAAAACTGGCTCAGAACTCAGGCGCACTCTGCATCCAGTCCTGTTCGTACAGATTAACTCTCACACCCTGTTCGCACACTACCTGCCACCCATGCTAAGTAAAGCATTCTCATGTTACTATCGTGTGGGAGACTGTGGCATGCAGCATGCATGTTGGCTGGTTGCTACTAGTTTTGCCAGTACTTGGGAGAGGCATGATGGCTGAAGATCCATTTTCATACGCTGGCAACCTCAGGCTGCCTGCTGCCCAGCTTGCGAAATGGACGTTTAAACCTACTGCCGCGCTTGCGCTCACATGCCTGCTCCGGACAGCTTCGCCCCAGCGCCAACCAAGCGGATAGCCCCGGATGCACGCTGTTTGCTTAAGTGCTGAGGGGCTCGGCCTGAATGTTGGTTTCTGCCTTGTTGCTGGCCGGCCATGGCCTTCAGCCCGTTCCAGCTGCACCGCCACTTTCCGTCCTCATGCCCGTCTGACGGTGAGGATGGCGAAGAAAAGAGCGTGCCAACACCTTCACCCTCTAGCAGCGCCAGCGCACAGCGAGTAGTGGGGTTCTCCGCTGCCCATGGCGATCCATGGTCCCCAAGCAGCGTGCTGGCAGCCCAAGAGCCAGGCGCGAAGGCATCTGCTGCCGGGCACCACTCTAAGCAGTCCACACTGGCCAGCGCCATCCACAAGGACCAGCAGGTACAGCTGCAGCCACTGCCGGGCAACAAGCTCTCCATCAAGACCAAGGTAGCAGGAGCTGCCGGCGGCCCAGCCTTGAAAGGTCTGCAGCTGCGAAGGGCGCGCTCCACTGGGCAGCCACTTGTTGGGCGAGATGGTCATGCATCAGCTCAGGACAGCCAAGCGGGTGAGGCAGCTGCAGCAGCCGGCGAGCGCAGGGGCGCAGAACCGCAGCGTGGGGCAACAGGAGGGCTTCAACGGGCTGGAGGGCGGCAGCAGACAGAGATGACACGGCAGCGCAGCGCCAGCATAGATATCCCCAGGCACGTCATCTCCTGTCGCTGGGGCCAGCTGCCTGGGCTTAAGGTTGCGGAGGGCATGTTTGACCTGCTGTCCCTGCCTGAAGAATGAAGTATTTAGCGTCATGCGGTTGCCTGTTGTGCATGTGCATGCAAACGAGGCAGTAGGTTAGCATTTCCCAAGCGTCACCGCCCCACCTGCCTATGCACCTGCAGCCTCCAGAAGGCCGCCACGTGCCCTACTGGCATCCCCGACGACATAGTGGCTGCTGCCATCCAGGCAGCGACCTCGCATTGCTCATCCAGGGGCTCTCATGGGGGCCACCGGTCGCCTCATGCCAACCAGCAGCAGCCACAGTTACAGCACCAGGGCAGCGGCGCTGCAGGGCGCACGGCATCGGGCGACGTTGTCACAAGCTATGGCAGCGGCAGTGTCAGGAATATCAGACCCCCGCTGGCGCCGTCGCCACCACGCAGTGCTTTTGGGTTTACAGGACCTGCAGCCGGAGTCAGGCAGGGTTCTGGCGGATCAGCCCGCAATTCAGCGGCTGCTGCTACCCAGCATGGCGCCAGCGGCAGTAGTCCCCGGGCACACAGTGATACTGTTACGAGAGTGCAGCTGACGGCACGTGCACACAGCACCCCGCTGCAGATAGTTGCTGGCGGCGGCGGTCACAGCAGCAGCAGCGCGGGCGGCGGAGCGGGGCAGCTGGGGAGCTCGTTTGACAGGGCTGTTGCAGCTGCCGCCGCTGCCGTGGCTGCTGATGCCGAGGCTGCTGAGGCTGCTGCTGGGCAGTCGTCTCTTGGCATGCCTTCCACAGTCAGCACCACCACCAGCATGCCCAGCATGAAGCGAGGCACTTCGTTGCAGCACACTGGGTTTGGCGGTGGGTCAGCCATGGAGCAGCTGTTCCAGGCCAGGGCTGAGGCAGCCACGGCCCAGGCACAGGTCACAATCCTCCAAGATGCATTAACCAAGGTATGAAGAGCTACTTGGTCTCAGGGATTTGGTTGAGCTGGCTTGCCTGAGGGTGTTGAGCAGGAGGCCAGCACTGCAGCACACTGGTCTGACACATATGGCAAGCTGGAAGCGGGAGGGAGGGCGTAAACAGCAGCAAGGCTTGCCGACTGCGTTGACGCTGATCAGCAGCTGGGCAAATAGGTTGGTCAGACTAGGGTGACGCCGCTTCTTACTACTGAACAGTGTTAGTGAGCTACTCTGAATATGTGTATGCCTTGCACAGGCCACTATATGCTGCAATCGCAAGTATTTGACCGCCTACCTGCTTGGGTTGCAATATTGCAGGAGCGCCAGGAGATGCAGCAGCTAAGGGAGCAGCTCACTCGAATGACAGTGGAGCGGGACACGCTGCTACAGACGGAGGTGTGGCGGCGGGGTGGCACAGCAGCAGGGTCTATCGCAGCAGGCATGTCGCGGCGTGGGTCGGCGCCGGGCCCAGCGTGGGCAGGATGGCAGGCAGCGGGCTATGGGGCTGCTGAGGACACAGCCACAGCAGGCGTAGCAGGTGACGGTGCAGAGCCAGGCACAGCAGCAGCAGCAGCTGGCGGATTAGACCACTTTGGGCATGCCGCAGCCTGGGCAGCAGGCCCAGCAGGCTATGGGGCAGGCCCGGACACAGAGGTGCCACCAGTGCGAGCAGCCGGCTTCGGAGCTCCTGAAAGGCTAGGCCTGTTGCGGGCAGCGACCCGCAGAGCGAGCTGTGGAGAAGCTACCGCCACAAGCAGGCCAGGCCCAGTGGCAGACCAAGCTGCTGCAGCTGTGCCCCTTGCTGAGCCAGAGTTAATCTCACTCGGAGGTGGCACAGCAGCACGAGGTAGTGCGGAGGGGCTGGTGCTATCTGGCCCGCCTGCCCCGCCAGCTGAAGCAGTCGCTTTCCCAACACGCCAGCAGCCCTTGGGTACAAGGGGCAGCAGAGGCAGTAGGCTGCCGCTGCAGCAAGTGCCTGAAGCTGAGTTGACGTTTGCACCGGCAGCTGGAGGGAACCCGCCCCTTGCAGCACCTAGAGTCAAACCCCCGTTTGCGGTGCCCGGAGGGAAGCTCCCGCCCCCAGCCTTGGGGGCATTTGGAGCCTACATGCCCCCTCCCATTGGCGGCAACCCCGAGCTGGTGACAGCCAGCGGCATGCTTGAGGGATTATTCCAGCTAGATCTCTCGGGCACCCCTAGATTCGCAGGGCAGCAGGCAAAGCAGCAGCAGGCCGCAGAGGGTCCCCTTGGTTCGCCTGTGAATGAAATACCGCTAGAGGAAGCAGGCATTAAATCACAACACGATGAACGGCCAAAAGACATGGCGTCTCCCTTTGGGGGCTTTAGCCCCTTTGCGTGACTTATCTCGGAATTACTTGACAGCTTTGTGCTCTGTGTCTTGCTTGAGACATCAATCTGATTGTGTTCCTTTGGTGCACCAAAGGTGCTGTTCCCCAGGGCTGCAACTGCCCTGGCTATCCGAAAACCTCAGTGCTTGCTCGCTGGCCCAAAGTTTTACTAGGCGCAAGATTTCATGCATGGATTTAGCATGTTCCTGCTCATATGAGACAGCCGCCTGCCAAACGCGCTGATGATCTCTTGATTTCTATCTTGTTATCGATGCTTTGTCTTAGTGGCACAACTGTCTTTGAGGTGTAGTTTGTATATAGCACCGTGCACCCCGTGGTCTCTGGTTACAGTCTTTCTTAATGCTTGACGAATTCAGATTGCAGACGATTAGGAGTGGCTGCACAGCTCTCTGCTTGTACATTTCCTGCCATTTCATTTGCTGATCCACACAGCCATAGAGCCCGTGTTCATTTCGTTGTAGACAGATATGTGCTGTAGCTCGTCATTGAGTGGTCTCGTAGTCATAGCAAGTGTTGGAAGCATTGAATTGGAAGATTGTCTGATGGTCTGTGTTATGGCTGTCGAGTGCGGCGGAGTGACCCCTCAAGTACAAAAGAATATCTCTGGTGACATGGTGGCCGCAGCATGGGTGCTCCAGATGTCACTTGACTGTGCTTTGGTGACTGGGTAGCTTGCCAAGGGTCGAGAGGTTAGGGTAAGTAGGGCTGGATGTTTGGAGATGCGCATTGCAGGAGACCAAAAGGGCCCTTCTGTCTTAGCCCTGTTGTGCCTAGGCTTACGTACATGTGTGGAACCCGCAGGCAAGCAGTGCATCATGCAAGCAGCTTGGTGCACCACTGCGGTAGACAGCAGAGTGATTTGGACCCAGTGAAGGCATATATTTCCACAGGCACAGTGTTGCCTACGGCCATCGTGCTTGTCGCTTGGTCCCTACCCACTGCTCTGCCAATCTGGCACCCGCCAAATGCTGTCTGACTCCTTGTCCACGTGCTTCCCATCTCAGAGGGCAAATGCGAGTGACAGGAAGGGGTCATACAGCAGTGTGGCGGGTGCTAGCTGCGCCTCAATAAGCATCTCAATTTACTTCCTTCTCCATTCTGGTATCCTGGGTCTAGCACTATGAAATGCTGTCACTACTGATACCACATAGGCTTCCTCTACTTCCAGTGAACGCCACCATCACCATGCACCCAGGCCACCAGCATGCTGCTCCCACCAGCAAAAGCAAATGGCTGGCAGAGCTTGTTCCCTCCTTGCCATTTTGTCTGCTTATTGACGTAGCTGGCACCCGCCACACTGCTGTCTGACCCCTGACCACATGGATTTTCAGCTTGGAAAGCTGGCAGAGACACATGTCACAAGCCCTCCTGCATAGACTGTCCCCAGATGCTCCTCCCACGTTCTATTTTTCAGCCAATAAGCGCAAGATATTTCTCAGACTTGCAAAAAACTCACTTATGGCTTTGGATCCGAGTTTAGGCAACGAAAACATCAAGTGTGGAGCAACAGATGCATCAAGTGTGGAGCAGTAGTATACCAAGTGTAGATGGCAATCAGGCGACTCTCCAGCAATCGAAACAAACATAGTCACCCTGGGCCCCTTCAGCCTGTGAGGTACTGGCTGTCCTGCAACTGCTGACCTGGCGCTCACGTTTACACACAGAAAACGCCGCGTTTCCTGCTAGCCACTTATCAGCTGGGGGGTAAGACCAGTCACATCTTGCACCCAGCTACAGACAATTGCGAGTTTCTGTAACCCTTGCATGACTGACATACCTGTCCGATCACATGTTTCGGAGATGGACGTCCCTTTCTACTACCATTTGAACGTGCGGCTTCCCATGGATCGCCCGCGTGGCGCGCTGCCTACCAGCCCAGAGGCCCGAGTTGTGGGGTTTGACACCGACACACCCAAAAGCCAGGACGCCGAGACCCCAACCAGCGTTCTGCCCGCCCACCAGCCTCTCTTGGCAGGTCCATCCAAGAAGATATCGTCGCAGTCGACGCTCTACCAGGCGCTGCACCAGCCTGCTGCACCAGCACCCAAGTTGTCCGTAAGGACACACGCAGCTTCCGGGCATGGGAGGGGCAACAGCAGCCACAGACCTCGCGCCTTGGCTCATGCCACAGTTGCGGCTGCTGGCGCACCGTGTCCTGCCCCCCAGCAGCAGGGGCAGGGGATCCAGCCACGGCCCTTGCCCACCACAACACCCACCTCGGGAAGTGGTCTTCAACGCTCCCCTGTCAAGCACAGCGCGGTTAGGGAGATTCCCAGGTGAGCAGGATTGGCGCAGCTATATCTTGGTGGGCAGCAGCAGTGGGTGCTTTCTGCTGACAAAGGGTAGTGGGTGATGTGGTTGGTGTGGGTTGGTTTCTTTCTTTGAGCAAACATTTTAGAGGTGGCTTGGCTTGCACTGCAAGCAGCAGCCTCCTGCCGTGGAAACTATGACGAGGCCGGGTGCTTTTTTCCAGCACACTAACAGACTCCAGGCCCAACATCTGCGCCTGCAGGATTGATAGGACAGCCGCTCACCCCAGCGAATTACCCGAGGATATCGTAGCCGCTGCGCTGGAGGCCGCACCACAGCGGCTGCTGGCCCCTCTGCAACACCCTGCTGCCGGCGAAGGGCCCCGCCAGCCCCAGGCGCCGCACCCGCTTCAGGGCCCCTCCCTGCCCACATCCGTAAGCACCAACACCGCCTCCTCCGGCCCCTCCACGGCGGCGGCATACAGCGCCCGTAGGCCCAGCAGCGCCGCCAGCTCACCTGGGCGTGGCGCCGGCGCCCCCGCTGGCGTTAATGTGCTCAGCAGCTCGTGGCATTCCGCCTCCGCTGCGCTAGCGGCCGGCGGCCGGGAGGGCGCCAGCCCGCCGCGGCTGCAGCCGGCTTCTGCCAAAGGCTCCCTCCGCTGCTGGCGGGGGCCAGAAGAGCAGGCGGAGTACGGCATGCATGGCGGAAGGGATGGTGGCTTTGGCTCTAATGGCCTGGCGCAGCAGGCACAGCAGGCCACCAAGCGCATGTTTGAGGCCCAGGCAGAGGCTACCACCGCCCAGGCGCAGGTGGAATGCCTGAAGGACGCCCTGAGCAAGGTAGGCCTGTCCACCCCGTGGAGTTGTTCGGTAGGGATCTGTTGAAGTTGGTGGGGATATGTTGAGGAGTACTGTTGTTTTTTCCCGAAGCTGGGTATGGGCTGGGAAGTGGCCAGTGTTAAGTGCCAGGCCTGCTGCTCTTGCCTGGCCTGACAGGTTGTGCCCGGCGGGGTTTTGCTGCTCTCAATGCGTGAACTGTTAGAGCCGCCAGGGCATGCATGCTGCATTCTGATAGACCGTGCACGCGCGCGCCATTTCGTGCTGGACGCGCGCTTCACCGGTAGTTATGCGTCTTGCTTTGCGCTCGGCTATTGCAGGAAAAGGAAAAGGTGGAGTGGCTGCAGCTGCAGCTGTCACGCGTGATCCGTGAGAGAGACGAGCTGCGGCACGACGCCGCCGCCACAGCCCCAGCCCCAAGGGCCGCTGGTGGCAGTGCTGCCTACCCTGCCAGCTCAGCCGCAGAAGCGGCAGCAGGCAGGGCCCCAGTGCAGCGGCCTGCGGCGGGCGGACCTGCTGCCATTCGTGTGATGAAGGGCAGGCGGCTACAGGTAGGCCCGCTTGGCTCCCGCGTGGGGTTCACTTGCTGCTATGGTGGTGGAATCGATTCAATATTTGTAGGTAGTGTTTGCCTGTCTTTGCAGCAGGTTGTGATGCAAGGTCCGTCGCTGGCTGTTCCCCTCTGCTAACGGTGTTACTTGGCTGCTGCAACCACCCATCTCTTGCATGAGGCCGGTCCTGGTGCAGTCAAGGCCCAAGCATTATCTCCGTGTAGGGTCAAGAGCATGCTGTGGCTTGGTGATGCCCGCAGGACCAGTTCCCTAGCTTCAGGGTTGACAGCGACGACGAGGGCGCCTCCCCCCGCGCCAGGTCTGCTGGCGCAGGTGCAGGCGCCACCAACTTCCACCCTGGCGCTGCGGTCGCCGCTGCCGGGGGCGCCCACCACCCCCAGGCGTGCTGGCTAGAGCGGGCCTTGGAGGGCAGAGGCGGGGCCAGCTCTGGCGGCAGTGCCAACGCGAGTGGCGGGGAGGAGTTGGCGGGGCAGGGCGAGGCTGACCAGGGCACCCTGTGGCCCAGGCCATCCCTCTTCAGTGGATTTGGCCCCTGCCTGGACTGAAGTAGTGCTTGGGAGATGCTGGGAGTGTTGGCAGGTGTGTGCTGGGCTGTGGCTGTAGTTGAGCGGGATACGGAGTTGTGTGAGTGAGCAAGATTGCGTCTTTGGGCAGCCTTCTGTGTGAGGGTTTCCCTCTGGTAACGCCGAGGCCTCGGTACAGGGCTCAGGCCGATACTTTGTGTATGATTCGCATGGGTGGACTGATGAACTTGTGCTGCGGATTAATCACGTTGAGACGTTTTCTTGCTTCTGGGGTGCCTGCAAGTGAGCGCGTTGTTGAGGTTTGGGGTCTTTGGGGGGCAGATGAGATACTGGTGATAGCGAGATATTGCACTTTGTTGGCGCAGGAGGGCCGCATGCGAGGTTTTCATTGGCGATAGGTTTGGACGCAGGCTTGCGCAGGTGTTGTCTTGGGTTTGCGTAGGTGGCTGTGAGGGTTTTCTGACAAGGGGTTTCTTTACTGAGCGGTATAGTGGTACAGAGCGAGGCTTTGCAGCTACTGGCTGGGAAACTCACGGCAGGGGTGTGCTGCGGTGGCAGAGTAAAGAGCGGGCGCCGTTTTTGTTGGGGCGACGTTCTTGCGTGGGGTCTGCATGTCACATGAGTGGCAGCCCCTCCTTGTATAGGTGTGATGCTTGACAATGGTTGACTTGCTTTCCCTCTTCCCTGGCGGCTTGGGTGCCCTACTGGCACCGTTTGACGTGACGCGCGGTGCCGTGTGTACCGAGGCTGCCTGTTGCCGAACAATTCTTCCGATATCTCGCTTTATTGAGCCTTGTGTTGCTGGAAAGCTTGGTCAAAAACCCCAAACTTTCTTGCTGCCGTCTCTCTGCCTGGCCTCTGATATCTGGCGGCAGGCAGGTTGCTGCTGAATTCCTTCAGTGTTTCCACGGTGCAAGGTGTCCCCTTGCGCCTTGGGTTGCCGCATTCTTGCCACGCCTTATGACATTGTGTCTGTAGTTTACCAACATTTGCGTGTAGCGAGGCATTGCTGTTGCGGTTGTACGTGTTGCATACTGTTGAGCGATGCATTGCAAAGCGTGACGCATGCTTAGGGGTTAGTTGATGTGAGGGGAATGCATTTGGATATTTTGTTGGTCTGCAGGCATTGTTTGCGGTGATGTGATGTGTCATGTTGCTTGGGCGCCCTGTGAGGGGCGTTTCTTTTCTCACTGGGCACTTGGTTACGATCATAAAGGACGGCTTACTCAATGTCTTGCCGTGGCATTTCGTGTGTCTGCTTGTTAGTTGACACGCTGCTCTTGTGCCTTGGCAGAACTACCGGCTTTTCATTACTAGCTTTTGAGACATGCCTAAGGTACTCTGACCTGTGTGAATACCACATTCATTCATTCTTACTGCATTCTGGGGCAGGCCTGAAGCCCGCTCGTTGCCTCCCAGTTGTTGCCTCCCAGTTGTTGCATAACAAACCATTGTGATCCTACATGTAGTCACTGCTGTGTTGCATACATGCTGTCGCACGTGCTGTGTGTAGCTAGCTGCTGTTTGGAAAAGTGTATGTTGCATACTGGCGACGATCTTGGAGATGCCAGCTGGTTCTGCAGAATGCTGCTTATGTAAAGCCTGTTGTTTTCATGATGATCGAACGATGAGAGATTGTTGACCAGTGGCCGATGGCAGGCCAGCTATCAGAAAATTGAAGGCATGCCCTCAACCTTCTGAAGTCAAATGCATCGATTTCCTGGGTAGGACTTGCTTGGCAGTGCAGAACTGGGCATATGCACCAAAAGAAGGCTGATGAAAGTTATTCCAACCACCTAAGTATAAGTTAGGCAAGACTCAGGCTCATTTTGCATCCAGCCCTGTCAGTCCAGCCCAGCTCTACTCTCAGTGCTCTCCTACTGTCAACATGCAATGCTGAGTACTGCTGACTTTGTTCATTAGACATTTTTGCAAAAACGTGCCTGTATGGGGATACCAAGGGTTGCAGACCCGTAAAATGGCACACAGGATTGATGCTGGATTCACCCATGCCTTCATCTGCAGGGCACTGCAGTGGCAGCAACGGCAGCCCTGCCCGTCCCCTTAGCATCAGGTCTAGCTCCTGCCTTCACACTGTTGCCGCTAGCTTCTGCTGAGGTTCCGCCACCGGCCTGCTGTGCCTGTTGTGCCTCCTGCTTGGTCTCCTTCACACATGGGGCCACGTCCGCGATGCGGCGGATCTCGGTATCATTGAGGATCTCCAGCACCTCTGGGAGGCCATCACGGCAGCCCTGCAGCAGGGGCAGTGAGATCGGTGCACAGTTGACTTAAATGACATACCCAGCAAGGGGGAGGTTGAAAATGCTTTGGAAAACTGAAGTCTCTGTTTAGGCCCTCACCATTAGCTGGGGTTGCTTCGGCTCAGAGCATCCACTGCACACCAGCGGACCCACATCAAGCACAGGGTTCCGGCACCACCCTGGTGCGCTTGGCACGCTCAGCAAGTGCAGTGTGCTCGCCCATGGCGGAACACCCAGGATAATGTTGTTCGCACTACCTGCCACCCATGCTACTAATGTGTATGTGTACCAGCGTGTGATGCGGAGTGTTTAACCAACCTTTGACATGCCGACATCGATGCGGTAGACTTGCCCGTCACAGGCGCTGTCTATTTGTCGCTGGATGGTATGCCCCACTACCTGCACGTACCAGATAACAGCAATGGTGGCTACAAGGATTACCTAAGCACATCTGTACACACACCCTTGTGTGCCCCACCAACCTGCACAAAGCAGTCGACAGAAGGACATAATTCCAGGGATTCCATACAAAAAAGCTTGCACTTGCAACTGTGTGGCCCACCACATGCAAGGCTAACAGCTGGGCGCCTTGCAATGCTCAGGAGAAACTGGATCTAGCAGGGGCAGCTGCCAGTCCCCTTGGGGGCCCCATGCTATAGACTAGTGCTGCGAATCTGGCTGGGCAGAACCAACCAACCTGCAGGGCAGCAACCCTGTATCACAGCGGCCCCAGAGTCTTGTGTAGGCAACACCCGCGATCGTGTGCGCATGCCCTTCTTACCATGCGGCTGGCGCCTGGCAGCTTCCGCAGAGTCTCTGCCAGCAGCCCGCACTCGCAGCGCTCCTCGTCCTCCTTGGCCCAAGAGTAGTGCCGCGACCACACCACCGCATCGCGGCCCGACAGAAACTGCGGCCGCGGCGGCGGCGCTGCTGCTGGTGCTGGTGCTGCTGCTGCTGCTGCAAGTGGCACCCCCAAGGCGGCTGCTGGTGCGGCAGCTGCGTCGGCTGCCTGTGCCCCCTGTTGCACTGCCGGCAAGGCCCCTCCTCCTGCCGCCACTGCTGCTGCTCGTTCTGATGGAAGATGATGGCCCCCTTCGGCAGGGCTGGCAGCTGCAAGCCGTGGGGCTGCAGCAGCCGAGGCCGCCACGTGATCCCCCAGCAGCCACGCCTGCAGCAAGAGGGCCAGGGCCAGCAAGGTCACTTTGTGCCTCGTTAACAGATACTACCTTATCAACAACTTTGCTAAGGGTTGAGGCGCACATGGCGGAGGCTGCCAGCGGTCTGTCACACAAGACACAAGGGAAAACATGAAGGGGAGGCTGATTGCTTTCCCTTTCTTAAGGCTGGGCAATCTCTGCGCGGGGTATCTGCCAGAGCATGCTGCTAAGTGGGCACACAGCAACATCCACCTCCGTAGCTTAACTTCAGGCTTGCATTCACGCTTAGGAACAAACCACTGCCTTCTTGCTCTATACCACAATACCAGAGGAAGGTGGCTGCCACAACCGCCTAACACCCACATAACACGCTTCGCAGAATGGTTTGGACAGACTCCTTCAATAAAACCCAAATTGCACCCCAAGGTATTGTGTGGCCGGTCTAGCCCCACCTGAGTTTCCTGGTTTATTCTCTCCAAGCCATGCTCTACATGCTGTGGCAGCAGGCCCCCGTGCACAAATACAGTGGAGCCGACCTGCAAGCCGCAGACACAGCTCCCTGATACCGTAACAATAACACACGTCTGCAGCGGCTGCTCACACGCCAAGTCCAAATCGCCAGCACCAAACAGCCTAATTGCCATCCCTGCTGTTGTGCCCTGACCCACCCCAGACCCAAACTTGGCTACGGTCGAGTGCAAACAAAGTCAGGGTTGAGAGTCAGCCAAGCATGTCACAAAGCGGCCTTGCTTCCATAGACTGGCACTCGCACTAGACAATGAACAGCTGCTAGAGGGCAGCCCACCTGCAGCACGGTGGGGTGCCGTGCGAAGAAGCGCTTTGTTATTTCACCTACAACAGGGGCAGGGTACGCCGGCAGATTCCAATCGAGTTACAGCAGGGGTCCTGGGAGCAAAAACATAGGCTGCACTGCGGAGCACAGCAGTGCAGCACAGCACGGCACGGCAGGGCAGAGTGCATGAAGCACTTGCACCTTAAAAAAGCAGCAACCTTGGTAGACAACCCTTTCTGAACCGGGTGGAACTCACAGCTCACCTCCAGGCCGTAGCGCCTCTATCCGAGCACGCTTCGCCTCGTCAGCAGGGGGGGCGGGCGCCGCAAGCGCAGCACGCAGCGTGGCTGGCAACAAGGCTGATGTATCGCAGCCGCACTGGCCCTGCGGGGAGTGAAGTCATTGTAGCCTAGGTTGAAGTGCACACGCCCACCCACCGGCATTCAGTCCCCACGAGTTGGGCGATATTCAGGTAGTGTGTATCAAATCCCACAAAGCCCCGCGACCAGTCACCAGCTATAAGCCATGCACTTCACCCAACAGAGAGAAGGCATGACACAGTTAAGACGGCAGCATGTATGCAGCAAGGCAGGAGGGTCTGTGCCAGCACAAACTAGGAACCTACTTGTCCCCCCCTTAGCACCATTCATTGCCGGCCAAACACACGTCAGGTTCCCCCACCAAACCTCACCAGCTTTCAGCCCAAATACCTCCGGGCTCAGCTAAAGAGGGTGACAGCATCCATGCGTCCGGTTACCTTGAGGGCTTCCTCGACCGCTCGCAGGTGCCGCCAGCGGCCAAATCCCGCCGTTCCGCCTTGTGTAGCATACCGAAACTGGCCATGCACGTTCATGGTCTCATGGTTGCCATTCATGATATGCACGGCCCCACCTGCTTTGCAGGCAGGCCCCAGATGAGGGTTGACTAAACAGACGGACCTTATTGCGAGACAATTGATAGGCACCAACCATGGCCTTGCAGATGCTGCCAAGGACGGGCATGCACAGCCCACCTCGCACGCACGAAGGCCTGCAAGCCATGATGATGTTAAGCGCGTGTGCCCAAATCGCTGGTTAAGGTCATCATTCGCATATGGCACCCGCATGCCATGGCGGGTCAGCTGTCAGGTGTTGCCAAGGCTGGCTTGTTAGACATGGAATGCATGGTGCAAACATATTTGTCCACAATACTCATGTTGGCCTACTGCTTTGACATGCATGCAAGCGCCCCGAGGCATGGCACGTCCAGCCACACAGCGCCTTCACTTGGCTGCTGCTTGGCACACTAGGCGTGACTGCAAGCACAGCCATGAGAGGCAATGCCGCCGCACCCAACCCCGCATGCCTCTTGCTGCAAAAACACCTTGCCATGAATAAACACCCGCCACCCCACACACCCACACACACGCCACACCGCACACACCACCACGACCACCGCACCACCCATCCACCGCCACCTCCGCCAACCCCCACCTGCCCTGGCCGCCTCCTGCTGCACCCGCTCCAGCCAGAACAGCACCTCCAGCTCCTCGTCACCCCGGTCCAGCTGGTCGCCTACCTGCTAAGACTAAGAAGCAGATGGCTCACAGACTTCGAGCACCACAACTCAAAAGCTCGGGAAGAAAGTAGCACCTCCAGCTCCTCGTCACCCCAGTCCAGCTGGTCGCCTACCTGGTGGCAGCCAAGACCAGACGGCTCACCCATTTCTGGAATCACAACCCAAGCTCAGCAGCGAGACAGCACACAGCTGTGTCAGTTCGGTGAACTGTTGGTCGCCCACCTGGTGGCAGCCAGTCAACCTTGTATAAACATAAGCTCAAGGATTTATCCACGAGATTCTCCTGTTCTCTATGCTATTCTGCGTGCTATTCTTCAAGACCAGACGGCTCACCGGCTTCCGACACCACATCCCATGCTCGGCAGTGAGACAGCACACAGCTTTCTCACTTCATTGCAGTGTTGGTCAGGCAACTCCCACTGCACCCACCACGCTACACCAATCCCACACCAACGCTGCTCGCCTGCACAACCGTTGTTGCGTCCCCCACCCAGCGATCCCGGTCGTCCACAAGCCCTGCTCCTGTTGTGTATCGCTTCAAAGTACCCCCCCCCCCCCCCATGTCACCCGATAGGCACCCACCCCACGATATAAACTTGTGCTGCCGCGGCACCCCTGCTCCCTTTCATTGCAAACACCACAACCACACCGACGCTGCTCGCCTGCACAACTGTTGTTGCGCCCCCCACCCAGCGATCCCGGTCGTCCACAAGCCCTGCTATCCGAAAGGCCCGCCGCGTCTTTGCTAGATCCCCATGCAGGTCGCCCACTGCCACCAGTCGGGGCACAGCTGGCAGCACGGTAGGCAACGGTTGAACCTGCAAGGAGCGGCACGCAACCACAGCCCAGGTACTGGATCCTCACAGCCAGTCTGCGGCTTGCGATGAATGACGCCGCCACTGGCTGTCACCCCAGCAGCAATGTGGCCAGCAGGTGTCCCTGAAGTGAAGCTCTTTTCAAGTGCAATACCAAAGTGCACAGGATGGATGCGGCGACAAGGCCTTCCATCAACCGTACAACTTTAGTCAGACAGCTCATCCAGCAGGAGTTCACAGCTTCAAGATGACGCTCTCCAGGAAGAGATATGCCTGGTACAAGCTGAGGTTGGAACCACCTACCTCATCTGTGGGCCGTGGGGCGGCCCTGCCTTTTGCTAAGCTGGCATCTACAAAAGCATGGACAAAGCTGTGCCACACCTGCACGTCGCCAGTAGGCGTCAAGGGTGTGCCTTGTCATGCATAACTCACCACGGCCTTATTTAACACGATATCTAGTCTGAGCGATGTTTATCAAGAACACAGCAAGGGAGGATCCGCCCAAGGACGACGTTGCTGCAGCAAGCAGTTGCAGGCTGTGACAGTGAGCACTAAGATGCACCTGTGGGAAGTCACGAACACAGAAAGCAGAGTGTTGTTGTTCGAAAGCCACCATGATCTCGTCCAACTCCAGCCAGCCAGCCGCTGCCAACCTCAGGACAGTAAGCTGAGTAAGACAACGCGAACATTGCTGGCTTCATGCGTACGCCGATCATATGAAAGTCTGGCCAAACTTTGCCAAAGCAGGCCCAGCATCTTGCGCCCCCGCCCAGTTGGGTTGAGGCCTTGGAGCAGTGGACGGGCCCTTGCCTTCACGTAGGGGGTAGCCCTACCGCCTGACGCTCGCTTCGGCCGCCAACATCCGCTTGAAGCAGTAGGGTTCAGCAAGGGGCGGCGTGCTTGTGAAGCTCATAGGCAGCTGCCTGGGCTCTTTATGTCATCTTGCGGCTGCCCAGAATAATTACTTCTACGGCTCACCTTCGTATCTCACTCGTATTTGATCTCAGTACAGCCTTCTGTCTAGGAAACTTCGGACATCATGGCACCTTCAAACCACGGCCAGGTCTTCCCAACTGCCTCGTTTATTCCGCTGGTCGGGTTGGGCACCTGGACTCAGAACAAGCCCGGCGAGGTCGTTGATGCAGTTTACACGGCCATCAAGTGGGTGATGAGAGTTTGATTCATTCGGTTCGTCAGGCTGCCGCCCCACCTAAGAGTGGGTGGCATACATGGGTTGAGCTGCTGGCAGAGTTTGGGCATCTTAACTTAGTGCACTTTACTCTCAGAAAAGGGGGAAGGGGTTTAAAGAATGCAGGGCAGAGGGTACAAACCCTCCTAGGGGACGACTAATTGTGGTCGGCACAGGGGCTACTGTAGGCTGCCAGGGCACCTGCACAACAGATGTACAATGGAGACCCCCTTTGGAGTACTGTTGATCGTATACATGGAGGGGGACAGTCATTTGACTGAGCAGCAGAGTCTCTTGTACCCAAAGGCACTCATGAGTGTGAGCTTTGCAACTCCTGCAGGGTGGGCTACCGGCACTTGGACTGTGCAGCGGCATACAACAATGAGCAGGAGGTGGGGGCCGGCATCAAGAGAGCAATAAGCGAAGGCATAGTGACACGCCCAGGTGGGGAACACAACAGAGCTAGGATGTGATAGGGGATTGTGAGGGAAGTTGGGGCAACGCATACGAAGGTGAAGGTGTGAGGGGACTCCGCTGGGAATGGACTAGCTACTGCTAGGAATTCATTCCATGTGAGAGCGACCTGCAAGTGGAACGCAGTATTCATGAGGCTGTCAAGGTGTGAGGGCCAGCAGAGTTCCGACCAAGCAAGGCGGGGCAGCTCGCTAAGGGCGCGATAGGTGGGGGTGTCGAGGCACGTGTAGGTCAGAACAGTGATCGGCATGGGAAGTGGGCGTGGGAGTGCTGGAGGATGGGGCGGCGCAGGTGTACAAGTGCTGTGCACCGCGGTAGGGGGGCGCTATTCAGGAAGGAGCCTTCGTGGGGTGGTGGTATATTGGTGGGGGCTGAGGGCTACAGCAATCGTAGAAGTCTTCTTGCACGTGCTCCATTTTGTTGTTGCAGAGCTGTAGGTTTGTCAAGCCAGCTGGACGGCCAAGTTCATGTGAAACAGTACTCCCAAGCCGAGGCATCTGCGTCTTGCAGGGCATGGACCAAAAGGTGCAAAAGCAGCATGCCCCACATGTTTGTCCTTCCACCCCTTCCCTCTGCAGAGCTGTGGGTAACCAGCAAGCTGAACAACCCAGACCATGCGCCTGAAGGGGTGGATAAGGTTTGCAGGTGAGCCCCATCCCAAAAGGCATACACCGTCAGGTTGGATAAAGCGGCGGTAGTCGCTTATTCAGGACCTAGATCAAGCTCTCGAGGGTCCTGGAAAAAGGGGCGCCGCTTCACGGGTAGTCTGATGTCATTGTCAAGCCTGGCTGCGTACCGCACCAATCCGACCATGCGGTTGTTAGCGAGACCCCCCCCCCCCCCCTCCCCGCGCCGCCGCACCCACCCACCCACCCACCCACCCACCCACAAGGGTGCCCTATAGGCCTGTGATTGCACACTTCTGGCGGAGCTCCTGGATCTCCACCTTATGAACTGGCCACACTGCCTCCTAGCAGAATGTTACATCGGATGGAGAGCCTTAAGCGCAGGGGATCACTGGACCGGCTGGGCCTGGAGTACCTGAACCTTTAACCCATGCACTGGCCGCTCTCCTTCCAAGTGGAATCTGACCTGGATATTTCCACATGCAGGGGATCTCTGGACCGGCTGGGCCTGGAGTACCTGGACCTCTACCTCATGCACTGGCCGCTGACGGGCAACACGGGACCCAAGGTGGACCCACCCCTGGAGGTAAGTTAAGAGTCAGAGCTGAGTGGCAGACTGGGAGAGCATGGGACTGGTGTTTTCACATGTTCACGCTGCCCCCC
>BBXU01002288.1:0-19049 GCA_001598975.1 Parachlorella kessleri
CCCCCCCCCCCCCCTCCCCCCTTCCCCCCCCTTCCCCTCTCTTCTCATCACAGCCCACTCAAGCAGGCCCTGGTCGGTAAGTGGCACCATGTGCTGACGGGGGTGGCCAAGGAGTACTCTTGCTGGCAACCTTCCTCCTCTAAAACCTCACGTCCCAGCAGGACACTTGGGCGGCCCCATGCTTGTGAAGGAGCGCTGACCCGCATTCCTGCCTGCCTGGCAGCCAGGAGCCGGGCAGCCCTGCCCTTGGGGGAGGGCCAGGGGATCTTCCCACTAAATCATTCCCCCCCAGTCAATCCTCCGATGCAGGGCAAGCGGGCCCCGCATGGAGAGATGGGTGCACAAATGCCTTTGCTGCCTGCTTGATCCGCCTTGTTTCACCATGCCAACCTCCACTGCAGGACACATGGGCTGCTCATGGGGGAAGATGGTGCACAAGGCTGTGTAGGCTGCTTGATAAGCCTTGTTTTGTCATCAATCGTCATGTTAGTCATGCCAACGCTCCACTGCAGGACACATGGGCTGCCATGGAGAAGCTGGTGCATAAGGGCCTCTGCAGGACGATTGGGGTGTCCAACTTTAGCATCAAGAAGCTGGAAGATCTGATGTCAAAGTCAACCATCCGGCCGTCTGTGAACCAGGTATTTTGCAGTCCACCCCTGCTCTGGTCAAAGCTGGAAGCCATGATGGCCAAGGCAACCACCTGGCCGTCTGTGAACCAGGCTGCCTTCAGGGGGCCTTGCTCTTAGGGCAGCTCCCTTCACTCCAGCGCCTTTACTGCGGTTTGACAGATGAACTACATACTTTGCCCCTTCCTCGGATAGGGGTCCCTTTGTGACGAAGACCCCCTCACCTGGGGCCGACGATACCTACTGTGCACTCTGTTCTACTGCTTCCTAGCATCCGGTAGTTCTCCTTATCTGCAAAGGAAGGGCCGCCCTATCGGAATGAGAACCTCCTGGCCGGCTGTCGGTGTCATCCACCATTCATCACCTCTCTCATACCCCTCATGCTTCACACCCTCCTGTCTTCTGCCCTCCTGTCTCCTGCAGGTGGAGGCGCACCCCTACTTCCGTAACGAGGTCCTCCTGGCCTGGTGTCAGGAGCAGGGCATCCACATGACCTGCTACTCACCCCTGGGCACCCCCAACACCGCATCCTACTTCAACCGCCAGGCGCCCGAAGTGCTCAAGGTACCCTGATGTGACCCTAGGCGACATGGACAGAAGAGTGCGCGGCTACTTGCTCTGGGTTATACCCCAGATGTTGTCTGCCATCCTAACCCCGTCCCGCCACGCTGCCAGTTGCTGGTGTTGAAAAGCAAATCAAACCCCAATATAAGTGTTGAGAATCTGGGGTGGGGATCGTGCCCGCCTCCTCAAGAGCTAACTCTGTCTGCTTACTGCAGGATGAGAAGGTACTGAAGGTTGCCAAGAAGCTTGGGAAGCACCCGGGGGAGGTTGTGCTGCGGTGGGGTGTGCAGCGCGGCTGCAGCGTCATCCCCAAGTCAACCAGTGAAGACCATCTCAGGTATGTGACCATGCTGTGACCGAGGGGAAAGGGACCGGAGGCGCTGGGATGTGCCCAGTTGGGTGCAGGGTGGCAGAGCTTATTCGCCCGGCTCAGATGTGTGGACAGCCAGTGAGCTGCTTCATGGCAGGCAGACTGCAGACATAAGGGGAGTCTGTCCTGTCGGCTGGGAGAACAGTGCACGGAACCTGGTGATGATGCCTCTGTTGTGCTGGACCCTGGAAGCAACCCCGACCCCTTAACCTTGGAGTGCCTTGCCGAATTTTGATCGCGATTGGGTGTGGTGGCATATGATTTGCATGTGCTTGATTCGTAATCTCAAACGATTACTCCATTGCACAGAGGTCGAGGCTGCATCGCATAGTTACGGGTCGGCGGTCTTTGTATATGTTACTCACCAGCTGATGGTTTTTTTCCCACACTGCAGATCCAACCTAGCCGTGCTGGACTGGGAATTGAGTGAGGACGACTTTGAGGCCCTCAACAGCCTGGAGACACAGTGCAGGTTGGTACAGATGTGTAGTATAGGCATGGTCCGCTTGTTAAAGCCTTGGCCGTGTGTTCGACAAGGTGCTGCTGGGGGAGTGGTGGTGCGCGGGGGGGGCGGCGGCGGCGGGGCGCCCTGTGCTTATCCAGGTTGCTACGCATTGCAAGGTGCTGGTGTTGTATGGGACTGGGCATGCTCTGGGCATTAAGTGAGGCTGAGTCGGCGGCCCCCTACACAAAGGGTCAAAGGGCCGTGGCACCTACAGTGGCACATCTGTCAGGCATCATCCGGCGGAGTTGCTGTAGTAATGCTGAGCAGCTGCTTCCAGGGTTTGAAGGAAGGCCACGGCTCTAAACCTTGGCGGCTACCTCGAGGTAGCCTGGAGCTCCTGCACAAGGATGCGTGTGTGCACTACCCCTGACGGCTACCTATTGCACCACCCCCTTTACAGGATGCTGGACGGCAACTGGTTTCTGAAGGAGGAGGGGCCCTACAAGACCTTGGAGGACCTGTGGGACCGGCCAGACGAGAAGCGGACCAGCAAGGGCTCGCCCGGCGCGCTTGCAAAGGAGGAATGAACGGGGATTGATGGGGTGGCACATGGTGCGGAAAGGGGGTGGCGCAAGGTGCAGGAAAGCTAGTACTAGCACTTGTGCTAGCTTGTTCAAGCAGGTTGACACTGCGCTAGCGTGGGATGAGGGCAACATCCAGTCGACAACAGGGCTTTCTGCCAACGGTAAGCGTCGAGGGGGGGTGGTTTGTTTACTGTAGGCGCTACCAAAACTCCTGACTGAGTGGAAAAGCAAATTGATGCGTCGAACTCTTTTCGTGTCTGACAGCCACGAAAGTATTGAAAGATGTAACAGGAGCAAGAGCTTCTCTATGGCCAGCACGCCCAAGACTAGCCAGGCCTCAGGCTAGCCAAAGGCAACAAAAGGCCAGCATTTCAGGGACTGCCAGTGTTTGGCGGATCAGTTAATATGAGACGGCCCGTAGTCCGGCTAACCACGGCTGCAACCTAGGTTCCAGTCATTGCACATATGCTTTCTGCCTGTCAAGGAGCTAGCAGTACCTGGGTGTGGTTAGCAGTACCTGGGCATAGGCGTGCTTTGCGTGTTCTGGCTTTTGATCCTATGCGCCATGGACGGCCGGCCCGATGGCATAGCTTATAGTGCTGCGGTACCTCAACTCTGTTACACATCCTCCCGGCGTTCGGAAGCAACCCCTTGGGTTCTAACACTGGGCCTTTCAAACGGTGCGCACGACTGCCGCACAGCATTTTTCCGCCTCGGAAGGTATTGCCACCATCAATAAATACAGTACAACGCCTCTATTGCAGGTGTGAGGTACTACTTCCCCGGACGTGACCTCCCCTGATCGTGTGGACAGCGAATGGATCGCTTCTCAGATACGGACCTAGGGCAACTTGAAGCTGAAGTCTTGCGGCCCCTTCCCCGATCGAGCTTGTCCAGAAGCCCTACGCGGCAACCGAGCAGGCAACTCCTATCAAGAAATACCAAGGGCACCCAGGTGCGCTGCAAGCTTACGCACCTGGTGACTTGGGCAACCTGCAACCCAAACCCAACCCAACCCCAACCCCAACCCCATTGCCCAATATGCACAGCCGCAGGCCTGGAAAGGCGAGTCTGTGGCCGTATCTCAAACGGACGCCCCGAAGGCTGCTTGGAACTGCCCGGCTATCATCTTTGCCTTCCTATCCCTGGCAGCCAGCCTGTGCCTTCTTGCCAGCACTCTGCCACGCCAGAGGCCCACCTGGCAGCATGTCTCATCTGCTTCAGCGGAAGATGGAACTCTTGCTACGACAGTGGCAGCGGCAGCGGCAGTCACTGCAGCGACTGCAGCGGCTGGGACGGGCAGCTCCACAGTGGCAAGCGCAGAGATCGAAGCTAGTCAGCAGACAGCTGGCCGACACAGTATCGACCCTGTGACTGGCTGCGACCCTGCCCGCCTTGATGTCGTGTTTGCCACCACCACGAACTTGGACCGGCACAGCCTGATCAAGGCCAGCCGCGGCCACCGTCAGGTGAGGCAACATGGGCTTGTCTTGTCGCACACACACAGCCCGCTGGCAGCTTGTGAGGCCCATACCTCTCTCCGAGTCGTGTTGCATCAATGCGCCGAGTTGTTCGTCAGCGGCCGCAAGCTTGGCTTGACTGGGCGTCACCCAGCACCTGCTGTGCAATGCTGCAGGGCATGCGCCTTCTGGTTTTCACCAACGTCACTGGGGAGGCTCTTGCAGGAGAAGCCGCTGAGGGTGCCACGCATTGCGAACAGTGGAGCCACCTGCCAGACCGCTACGTCACAGTTGAGGGCTTCCCACGGCCGCTGCTGGGGGAGCTGCGCCTTGCCACCGCACCCTTTGCTGCACATGCTCTCGTCATGGGCACAGGTGCCGGTGCAGGCGCACAGGCCAGCCCAGAGGATGTACCCGCAGCAGGGTCAGCCAGCGTCTCCGGCAGTGTAGACAGTACAGCCAGCGGCAGCAGCCTTGGGAGGGGTGAAGGACCTGCTGCTGGGGAACAGGAGCCGCGCCCAGCGGGTGTGTGGGGCGCTCCTTACAAGTGGATGATGTATGGGGACGACGACACGCTGTGGTTCCATGGAGGCGTGGCTGCCCTAGCAAGGCAGCTGGACCCCGAGCTGCCTTGGTTCCTGACAGGTGAGGCGACAGGCGGGCAAGAGCTGGTCTAGTCTTACAGCTTAGCACCAAACTTGGGGGTCAGTCATGATGTTGTCACACCTAAGAATGAAATGGTGGGCAAGATGGCGCTACACCTTGTTAGGGACGTGTTAACCTTGGCATGCAGGGCTGGAATTTCGGTGGTGAAATGTACAGAATTAGCGATGCTGCCTTGGCCTCCTGGGGTTGCGCTTCTCGGCCCGTCATGCTTGGCTGATGTTGCTGGGCTGGGCTCCCAGAAGCGTAAAAAGGCACCTGCATATAGGCCGTGTGAATCCTAATGTCACAGTCAAGCTTGCAACTTGCGCTGGGCTACATTTTGGCTAAGCTCCCTGCAAATGACTAACTTGGGCTATCCCCTCCTAACCCCTCCTGCCTTCCACCCCGTTTGCCCCTCCCAGATAACTACTACACTCGCTACAGCCCTGGCTTCGGCCCGCGCAAGGCGGGAGTGCCACGGTGCCTGCCCTGTACGCTGGACCTCACCGGCATCGACCCGGCAGCACACAACGCTGTGGCCAGCTGCGGCTGTACCCCACTGGTGGTGTGTGGCGGCAAGTGGAACAGCTCTGTGGACTTCCCTTGCGACCCTGAGAGACCGCCGTTGGAGAGCAACCACGGGGGTGCAGGGTCGCTACTGAGTGTGGGGCTGCTGCGTCGGGCGCCGCTGGCGGTCGTACAGCCCTGCCTGGACTCCCACCCCAAGTGGCGTGAGTAACCTTTATGCATGCTTGCTGGAGCAGCACACAGCTTGCCCTTGCTGCGGGTGCCAGTGAGGTGTGCTTGTGAGGGTGTGCTGCTCTGGATCTATAGCTTGGCTTCCTAATGTCGAGCAGCTGGGGCTGCATAGCAGACTTTGGCAAGTCCTTGCCAGCAAGTCTTCTTGTCGCTTAGTATCCCAGAAATGCTGAGCCACCCTTTGATGGGGCAAACAGAAGCGTAACGCCCGCTAGACTCTGCTAGTGGGTGGGACTTGAGGGTGCAACTTCAGGTGCACCTTAGCAGGGACAAGGTGGTTGCAGTCACATGCAGCCAGCTGATTTGCACACCTCAAGGCGCAGTTGTTTGCCCGTTCAATAGAGTCAGCAGTTTACCCTAACCTTGGTCCCTGTTGCCTGCAGTGGGCGACCATGCCTTCTTCCATTGCCTATGGCTGGCTGGCTTGGCTCCCACAGACCCAGCGTACTCCCTTCGCCACCCGGGCTCCCTGCTGTTTGATGCATTGGATGGCAGCCTTTCGCAGTTGGCTTTCCTCTCCAATGCCACCCTGCGAGCCCCGGGTCCCGTATCTGCAGAGTTATGGGTGGAGGCCACCCGGTCCCCGGCAGAGGTACTAGCAGGAACAGCAGCAGACGGAGTAGCAGGGGATCAGGCGACCAGCGCCGGCCACGATGGAGGCCTGTTGCGTAGCATGGTCAGTATGCACATAGCAGGATCACGGTTCTGCAGCAGTACAGATACCGCCCAGGCTGTCAAGCTTGTGTATGAGCTGTATGACGCATGGCAGCAGGCACAGCAGCAGCAGCAGCAGCCAGTCACTGGCACGTCCTCACCAGCAAGTAGTAGGGCAGCAGACAAAGCGGCAGCCGCAGCAGCAGCACAGCGTGTACGGGCGCTGGCAGCAACATTGCTGGACGTGGAGAGGCATGGCCAGGGGCGGGAGCAGGACCGGCTGCAATGCCTCCGAGCTCCGTACTAGCAGGTCGTAGGCCGCATATCTATACTACAGGAGGGTTTGGTGACCAGAGGAGGAGGAGAGGATAGATCCCTGACAGCCGTGTCAGTCAAACAGGTTGGCCATGGCGACTTTGAGAACGCTTGCACAGCTTGCATGACTGCAAAGGGTTAATAGCCCAGCCTGAGAGTACAACTACTACCTGATAGAATGCATGAGTCTTGAAAAGGATATGTTTGGCGGGAGAGTGAAGGGCGATCGGCATATGATGGAGAAAGAGAGTTGTACTTACCTTCTCTGGCTTCAATTACGTCTTCTCGTTCTGCTTGTTGCCCAGCATTGAATATGTCCAGCATTGTTTAGATACTGTCTGTCATAAGGGTCATTTGCAGGTTGTAGGTTGTCAGCCAGGTAAGTCAGTTTGTCGGTCATGTACCAGGTGTATACACTGTGTATGGCTTACCTTTGTGTATATTGTTTGCTGATGTTGGCAGGCAATGCGGACAGATGGGAGACACCTTTGAACTCTGATGACAGAACTGTACGCACTTACGCTCGGGGGTTTGTATAGCTTCTAACTTAGATGGCATCCAGTAGCTATCTAGTTTTGTCACCTGCCCAGGGCTGAGCCCCGTGCACTATATGCGCCTGGTGGATCCTTTAGGCCTTCAAGGTGCCCCTGTTGTACATGCCATATCAACTACAATGTTATACCATCATCATTGACAACCGCCCATTCCATGGCATGTGTAGTAGGATTGTTGTATTTGTGGGTTTATACTTTGACTAGGATTGTAGTATTTGTGGGTTAATACTTTCAAAAGGGCAGCTGTCCCATTCACATCAGCTGTGAGGGTCATTGTCCCGGCCGTCAGGGTTGCCTACCATCGGGGATCTGCTTATCATCAGCGTGCCATCTTGGACATCTTGCTTATTCACGTGCATTGAGCTTTTGATAGCCTAGAACACATATGGAGTGAAAATCAAGCGTGCTGACCAGTCTTGTCAGGGTTTCCACCGTGCCAGCATTAGTTGTAACCAAGAAGCAAATGCTCTAAAGGCTCAGAGTTTTTATAAAGCTGGATATTGATAACCACTATGGTGGTGGTGAGGGACGTGCGACCGAGACGGACAGAGTGGGGGAGTTCAGGATCCTGGCTTGTGTGCCCAAGCTGCTTGGGCCACCGAGGCTTTTGCCCGGGGTTGCAAGGTCCTACACCTTTACGCTTGGCCATCCTACCAGGCACAGTCTTTGGCTGTATATTAACGCGACAACCACTGCGGCAGAGCAAGCTAGTCTTCACTCCTTGTCAAGAATATGAGCCAATGTGTGAATAGAGCATAACGAGCTGCTTCTGACAGCTAGCACCGCCTTTGCCTGCCTAGGGTAGAGACGGCTGCCAAGTTTAGTGATGTCGTCGTTCGGGTGGCCACAGGTTGAGGTCCAAGGGCACCCGTGGTCACCTGGGCACAGTCCTGGGTGTCACCGGCACGCACATATCCACCTTGCCCAACAAACAGGGAAGCTTCCATCACCAGCAAACTTGTTGGGTCACATGGGTTTAGCTGTTGGTCCCCGCTGCGCAGTTAGATGCGATCCCAGTTTAGCACACCAGTGTGCGTGACGGAGCAAAGCAGCAAGGAGGGCTCCCAAAGTTTAAATGTCCCGTTCTGCCCTGGCCAAGGCGTAGGGGTGAGGACGCGAAGGTGGTACAGGAACTGTTGTACACAGCCGTCCTTGTTCGCCTCCTCCTCAGCGCGCTGTGCTGCAGCACCCGCCACCTGCTTTGCTGCCATGTGGGCATATTTTATGTTGGCATATTTTGGCTTATGTTGGCATATTTGAAAACCCCCACGGTCAATTTTGGACCCAACCTGACCCCCTCAGGCTTCGACACCCCTTCTGTACTCTTCCGCTCCTACAGCGGCCGGATCACTTGTTAAGTTATTGTTGAACCCTTGACGCACTTGTTCAGCCTTGCCTCGGCGGTGACAGCTTGATACGCTCAGCTCCAACGCGTGCAATTCTCCAACTTGACGGCACATCCTAGCCCTGAAAGCCGTTTCAAGGCACCGGAACAGACCAGCGGCGCGGCTCTCACAGGGATTTCTGCAGCTTGGCCGCAGTGGTCGACTGGCCTCGCGGTGTGGGAGTCTCAAGGCGGGCCCCACTGACA
This sequence comes from Parachlorella kessleri, assembly GCA_001598975.1. Lineage (NCBI taxonomy): Eukaryota > Viridiplantae > Chlorophyta > Trebouxiophyceae > Chlorellales > Chlorellaceae > Parachlorella > Parachlorella kessleri. Next base: position 8,571 of record BBXU01002288.1, read on the forward strand.
GCATCCATGCTCCAGAAAGGCTTTTTAGCAGCCCCGTCGCGGGCCGGACGGCTCTGCCTTGCGCTTGCTCGGCCAGGACGCTGGGCCACCAGCACTGTTAGGCGACACCGGGCAGCGGAGGTGAGGAGCAGAGCCTGATCTGCTGCCCAGCTGCTGTCCTGCCCAGCGCGTTGCATTGACGAAGCGCTTCTTGTGTGTTCCAGGGACGGCAGCTGGCTGCGGCAGTGACCAACATCTACCAGCTTGAGCGCGAATCTGTCAGCGCTACACCCAGCAGTGCCAGAAAGCTGAAGGACCCTGAGCCCTTCATTGTGAGTAGCATGCTGCTTGCGGTTTGGCACATAGGCCTCCTTCATACCAGCCAGATTTTGTGAAGCGGGCCCGTTTTGGGGATCGCTGCATCCTCCTTCCCTAAGGAGGTCGAGGTGCATGTTGGGCACTTTATATGGTCTAGGACTTCTTCGTCACCTGGTAAGGCTATTGTAACTTATTGCCTTGGTATGCCCCACACGCAGCAAAGCATCGCAGGCCAATGAGTATCTTGCGCACAAAAGCAAATCGCTCTGCTGACTGCCCTGCAGGCTTATGAGATTGTCAAGGGTGCTCTTGTGCGGTACTCAGACATCAGCGAGGGCAAGCAGCCACCCACCGCAGTGCTGGTGCATGGAATCCTTGGCAACCGTCGGAATATGCAGAGCTTTGCCCGTCGCTTGGTACAGGTGCGCTGGGGCTAACGTGCTTACGTGGAGAGCGCAAGGGGCGCCCAGCACGATCGCGTAGCTTGTCAGGCCTCAGGGCCATGCCGTTATTTCCTCTGCGCAATAGGATTTTGTGTGCCTGTCTCTATTGTCACGTAGCCCCAGGCTTTTCTCTTCTGCAGGGCTTTCCCCAGTGGCAGGTGGTCCTTGTCGACCTGCGCTGCCATGGCGACTCTGCGGCGCTGTCAGCCCAGCAGCAGCGCCCCCATAGCGTAGAAAGTGCAGCAGCCGACATCACCCGCCTGCTGGCAGCCCTCAAGCTGTTCCCAGAGGTCCTCATCGGCCACAGCTTTGGCGGAAAGTGCGTGCTGTCTATCTGCCAGCAGTTCTCACGTATGGCGGCCACGCGGCTGCCCAAACCCGTGCGCGCATGGGTGCTAGATGCGCTCCCAGGCGAGGTCCGAAGCGGCGAAATGGGCAAGGCTGACCGCCCAGCAGATTTGATCACGTCCTTGCGGCGCACGCCGCTGCCGCTACCCAGCCGCGCCGCACTCATTTCGCAGCTGGAGGAGCAGGGGTTCTCAACGGGCGTGGCGGCCTGGGCGGCCACCAACTTGCAACCGTTCCAGGGGGACCCTGGCAAGCTGACATGGGGGTTTGACCTGGAGGGCATTCACGAAATGTACAGGTGGGGCCTCATGCGCGGCCTGCAAGGTTGTTGAGGAGTGACTGTTGCAAGTGGGGCCGGCATCGGCGCTGTATCCAGTGATGTAAGTGCTGCTTGTGTTAAGCGGAGCGCTGGCTATAGGGTGGTGTTGCGTACTGCTGGGTTTAGGTGTCCTTGGGCAATGCTAGTAGTGGAACCTGGTGAGCATTACCGCGTGGTCCTGTGCTGCTTCCAACCCAAACTCGCCCTTCATCCCTATCCTGCGTTGCAGGTCATATGAGTCGACTCAGTTGTGGGAGGTGCTTTCTCGCCCTCTGGAGGGACTGACTATCAACTTTGTGAAGGCTGAGCGCAGCACGTTCCGCTGGGGAGGCGGGGATGAGCACCGCATTCGGTGGGTAATGGGCTTTTCAAGCCTTGTAACGGTGTAATTGGTAGGGGTTGGGCGTTAGCGGGGAGCGTGTACAGCAAGACCAGGTTTCGGGCCAGCATTAGAGCAGGGTTGAGCGCAACCTAGACAGCTCCCATGAACCCCAAGGCTGCTCTAGACAATAGTTGCATAATACAATGCTGCACTAGAGGATGGTTGCACATTGGGCAGGGGGTGTTGCAGGTAAAGTAGAGCCGGGGTTGGTGACTGACTGGTAATGGCTGTGTGCTGGTGCCCATGCAGTCTCATTACTTGGCCATGGTAATCAGTGACCGACTGTGTGGACTGCTAGCTGATGCCTCCGTCATGTTTGTGTTGCAGGTCGCTGGGCCATGATGTCCACCTCCTACCCAACTCTGGCCACTGGGTACACACCGACAACCCAGTCGGGCTGTTCAATATCCTGGCGCCCTCCTTTGGCGGCCAGCCAGACTTGTCGGTGCAGCAGGCTTCGGCCCCCCACAGCTCCGGCAACATCCTCTCCTTCCCCTGATGTCTTACTTACCTGGGAGGTGTGGGTAATGCAGCCTGCGACAGAGTATCAGCAGGTGCCGGTGCACTACGGTGGCAGTTAACTTGTCATCGCCTTGAGAACCAGAGGTTGTCAACTTGAGGAGCCCTTACCTGTGCGGGTATCTGGTGTTAAGCTACTAATTGCAACCTGGAAGGTAGGCAGAGGCCAGCAGTGAAGGAATAGTGGATTAAGCATTGGTAGGTCTGGCAAGTAGGCCTACAGCTAGTCTACTTACGATTTGGGCTTCGTGGGGTACTTGGCTGATGGCTGTAGATTTGGACCCTGTGGCCTGGGTGTTCTTTAGACAGATAGTGGTTCTGCTTGAGGGCAGTCCAGGTGTCTGTACAGAAGTGAAGTGGGCACGTGACAAACTTGCAGAACAAGTTATTGGTTATTCATATTTTGGGTGTCTTGCATCATGCCCTGTGTGTCCGCATGTATGCCTTTGGTCTCAGGCGATTGTATGCCTGCCTTTGGGACCCCTATCCTTGTGGCCCGCCTCTGCAACATGCGAGGCAAGGCCATGCGTTAGGGGCTTGTTGATATGGCGCGGTCATTGTGCGCCTGAGATAACACTTGTGTATCCTTTAGCCTGTGATCGAGAACTGTGGCTGCGTGTGTATTACTTGTGCTTGACCGTGCAGGACTGGTGTTGGGAACTGCGCGCACTGAGAACATGCACTGGATTTGCTTGGCTTTCATCGAGCCCTTGTCTACTAGGGCCCTTACTAAACAGTATCTGCTTATCACTGATCTGCCTGCCTGTCTGTGCTGGTAGTATGCTCAGTTGGCAGAGCTTGGCAGAGCTGGATCCTGGATAGCCCAACGCATGTACAATATGGATATTCCGCAGGGTTATGCTTGCAAAAAAAACTGCTACTTGGTACAGCTGCCCCGGGCTGGTACCTGCCTGGGAGGTCGCCCATGTACCTAATCCATGACTATCAGGTACAAACCATGCAAGGTCCCAGTAAAGTTGCCCATGCCACCATCACTTGAACCTAGCAACAACCACGAATCATAGCAGCCAGGCCCTTACGGCCTTGGGGTTCACTGTTACAAGCTGGTCAGAAATGGCAGCACAGATGCCTCCCTCGCTCACTTGAGCAGCAACACCGCCACTGCTGCTGCACTGCAATAGGGCCCGCTTGAGGAGGCTGCACTGCGCTTTGAGACGCAGCACATCCTGGATGGCCAGGTCGTTGTTGGTGATGCAGCCAGTGGCCACATCAACCTGCGCATCCAGGAGCAGGTGCACCGGGCTCGAGTTATCACAGCTACATATTACAGTCATCCAGAAATGCGTTCGGGACTTAGTTTTCTGCACCAAGCTGCCTCTCACATAGCATTATTGGCTAGGCTAGAGTGGGTGAAGGCAGCTGAAAGGAACAAAGCGGCAAAAATGCTAGGCTGCAGCAACCTTACCTGCAGGATGCCCCTGTCAGCTGCATCGCAGACTGTGCCACACAGTGTCTGGAGCAGTCGCTGTGGCTGAGAAGATGCCAGCCGGCAGAAAACACCTTTCAGCAGGTGCATCAGCTGAAAAGGCCCGAAGTCATGTGGGCTAGCCAAATTGGCGATAGTGTCATAGTCGTTTACTGCAGCGGCCCAGTCTACAAGGCCAAACTGCCCTGCAACAGGGTATCAGCCCGTGTATGTAAGGCATGGTTATCAGACATCTATATCGTCAAGAGACTCAAGCAGCAAAGAGCTCAGCCGGCCTGCCCCATAGCACGTCAAGCAACGGTGGGCTGCTCGTGTCGAGCCATGCTGCCATGCCGCTCACCTTCTAGGCCACATAGCGCTTGCACCAGCTGCAGCAGCAACCACCTCATGGTGTCCTGTGCGTCTGGAGAGTCCCTGCCGTGTAGCAACAGGCGGCATGCTCCCTGTGTGGCTGGCAGCTGGATGCCTGGTACGGCGCACGTCAGGCCCTGCAAAGGAATTGACATGCAAGGCAGAACCTAACCAGCCTACGCTCTGCCAACCTATATGCTACTCTGGTAGCCCACCTGATCTGGTAGCCCACCTGAAGATAGGCCCTTGGGTCACTGGCTGGCTGATGAACATGCACTATGCAGCGGCACAAATGCACATGCACACGCGCTCGCGCTAAGCATCAAGATGCACAAGATAGTAGGGCCTGCAGGACGGGAGTCAACTGGCTTCCCCATATGGCTCCATCAAACCTGTGCAAAGCTGCATCTTATGACTTCCAGCTCCTCAGCACCAGCAGCCTCCAAGTGCATGAAGAATGCTTCATACAGCCCGCATGCCGCCACGAACACAATGTCCACTGCGACAGGACGTCAATATCTGCAAAGCTGGTCTTCCTGGTGTGCCGACGTTGGCAGTACTCGAAGAAATGGCTGCGCCGCAGCACGATTGACTCTCAGAAAATGCTGAAGCGGACAGTCTTTGCTACCAGACACACATTGCGCAAAGGTGTCCCTAGTTGAGGGCCCCAGAAACACAACCCTACCTGAAGCCTCGCATTGAAGGATGGTTTCAAGTGAGGCTTTGTACTGCCAAAACACACTAGGGCTGGCCACACAGGCAAGGCTCAGAAGCCTGGTTGCCTCGAGACGCATAGACAGCGGCAGCTGCAAGCAGCTGACGGTCTGGCTGTACAGTTGCTCCAGCCTGCTGCCGGTGATAGGCTCATGCGTCTCTGCTTTGCCTGCATTGGATGTTAACGTGCTGCCGGCATTTACAGGCTGAGGGGTACAGGGCGGTCTGTCTTTGCTACCACTTCACTGCCAACGGGGGTGCCATCTGGGTCGATCACTTGTGCGCCAGCATTCCACCCAAGATTAGTTTGAACCAAAGAATTAGCCAGGCACTGCTTCTCACCTGCCTAAGCAGCAGTCGAGCCTCACCTGTGTCAAGTCCAGCCAGCTTCTCTGCCAGCAGCCTCACTGCCGCAGATGGGTTCTCCATGAGGCTCCCTAACAACTCAATCTGCCTTGCTTTCAACTCCTGCAGTAGGATGCCCAGTGCGGGAATACAAGATCAACAGTATGTATTTAATGACCATGGCCACACTAGCTAGGCTGCATAGCCTGAATGGTCATAAGGTGGTGCCATTAGGTGCGCTTTCCCCCGTCAGGTTGCTAGTAGCCCGCCCAACTCTGCGCTGTATAAATGTCAGCGATAGGAGCTCACCTGGTGCTGCTGTGGGCTTCTGATCACACCGCTGCAGCACAGCTCATGGGCAGCGTTGTCTATAGTGCGCGCCATAAACAGCAAGAGCCCCGGCTGCTGCTGTATGAATGGCTGCAGCAGCTCCAGGAGGGCCGGACCTCTGGTCTCCAAACGCAAGCTGCACCGCCAGACAATACTGGTTACCAAGGCTTGGCATACAGGGGAGTTGGCTACCAGGCCACTTGTTTTTCTTGGGAAGCAGCACACTCAGGTGCATGCTTAAGCCTTTCACACTTTTACCTGCGGTTGATGAGCTGGGAGGCCAGGCTGGACAGTACTTCCCTGCTTGGCTCCTTCCCAGCAAAGGCCGCGTGAAGTACTCGTCCCAGAACCACTGGGTCGTCACAGCTGCGCAAACAGTCCTCCCAGTGGCGCTCGGTGAGCACAAATAAGCTGGTGGGTGGCTCGACTCCAGCCTGCAGCAGCGTGCTGACGCCAAACCAGAAGCCTGGAGATGAGGTGGCCATATCCAGATGCTAGTTTTACAACCTTCACTATGCTGGTAAAGATGCAATAGAATGCAAGCCAACAGGTAGCACTTTGGGTGTGCTATGCATGGCTTGCATGGCCAGGGAGCTCCCAGGAGGTATGTGCAGACAATCACCTGAGGGCAGATGCGGCATTGTGCTGCTTAGTAAGGTTCTGAGACTCTGGGCTACTAGTAGTACTGTTGTAGTTTTTACACCAGAAGCGTACCATATGCTGAATCAAATAGTAAGACATCCAGCCAAAAAAGTTGGGACAAGAGCACGCGGTCAAAAATGGTTAGCCAGCAAGACACATTCCACCCTGCATTAGCAATGTAATGCAAGCTGCGCGCAGAGGTACCAAATAGTATCATTGCACATGCAAGAAATCAAATAGTAGTAGAAGAAAGTACATGAAGAGGTACACTGAACGTCGCCACTAATTCGCTGCATTGCTAGGAGCCTGCCAACTGTAGGTTGGATCACTCCAAAGCATAGTTTGAACCCCTGGCAGGTTCCATTGCCAACGCTACAAAGCCGCTTGATGCCGCCTGGTCCCCAGCCTCGCGATTCTGCTTCTGCTGCGCACTTTCCACATCCCCGGACCTGCAGCACACAAATAACATGCAAGTCAGAATCTAATCACGTCATAGGCAGCAAAATAAGTATTGCAACTGTGCATGCCAAGCCCCTCTTTGCAAACAGAGTCCAGCACCAGTGGCAGCAACCAACTCACCCCAGTGCTGCAGCTGCCCGCTGCCGCCGTCGCCGGCGGAGGAAAACCCAGCCGCCCGCTATGCACAGCACAGCTGCTGCGGCGCCGCCCGCTGCTGCCGCAATGATAACCACCATGCTGCTGCCGCCGCCGCTGCTGCTGCCTGCCTCAGCGGCAGGGGACCCTTGCTGCCCACTCAACGGTGGGGACACGCTTGGGTCGATAGCTCTGGCTGGAGAAGGTGTTGGAGAGGCCATAAGGTCTGTTGTAGGAGCAGGCGACTGTGCAAGTGGCTGGGCCGCGGGGCTGTCCAGGACTATCGATGGTGGAGAGAGCGCTTCCACCGGGGTTGCGACTGGCGGGGAGGATGACACAGGCACCTGAGCCGTGTCTAGTGGAGAGGGAGGAGGAGAAGGAGGGCTGGCTGGCTGGCTGGATGGTGACGACACTGCCTGCATGTCCGCTGGTGGGGACAGCAGCAGCTGCACGGGCGATGCCACTGGGGCTGGCGTGGGTGCATCCCTGGGAGAGGGAGCAGGGGTGGCCAAGCTGTCAGCCGGAGATGGCGAGCTGGGTGCTGCCTGCTGCTGAGGTGGCGGGCTTGGGCTCGGGCTGCTAGGCACGTTCACAGCAGGAGAGGGCTGAGCCACAGGCAGCACAGCTACTGGGGCTGGGCTGGGCAAGCTCTCCACCACGTCTGTGGGTGCTGGGCTTTCTAGCGTTGCCACCGGCTGCTGCTGCTGCTGCTCTTGCTGCTGTTGGGCAGGTGGTGGTGGAATGCTGGTGGCGTCAGCAGGGGAGGAAGCTGGGTCAGCAGGGGAGGGTACTATGTCTGGGCTAGCAAACTCCTGAGGGAGCTGGTCCAGAGGTGAGGTGGGTGCAGGGCTGGGCTGGGCCAGGGGCTGGCCCGAAGGCTGAATATTAGGCTGGGGTGTGGTATCTACCATTGGCGAGGGTGAAGCCATTGTCACCGACTGCTGCTGCTCCTGCTGCTGGCCCTGCTTCTGCTCAGGTAGGCTGCGCACGTCCTGCTCAGCAGGTGATGGAGAGTTGAGCACATCAGCTGCCGCCGGAGGAGAAGCGGGCTGGACAGCCACTGCATCAGGGGAGCTACTTGGCTGCTCTGGCGCGGTTGCCACGGGGCTCGAGGCTTCCTCAGCGATGAGTGAAGGGATGACTGCGACAGGGTCAGTCGAGCTTGCCGGGGAATGGGCGGGCTGGACAGCCGCTGCATCAGGGGAGCTGCTCGGCTGCTCTGGTGCAGTTGCCATGGGGCTTGATCCTCCCTCACCGACTGGCGAAGGGCTGGGCGAGACAGGAGCAGGCGAGCCAAGCACCACACTGCAGCAAGGACAAGTAGGCAACGATCTTTGGACCAGGGATATCGCATGCATCACAGGGCTTAAGAGGTAATTAAGCCATCATGGAGCCAATACATGTCTACAGCCGACCATGAGGCACAAAAATAAAAAGCATGTAAGTATCACATAGACGCGCTGCTTGCCTGGTGTTGTTGTCAGGCGCCGGGGCATCGTCCGAGAAGGCCTCAACAATCGGCACCGCCGCAGCTGGTGATGGGGAGGGCAGGCTACCCTCATCAGCAACGCCAGCAAGGCTCGCCGGGCTAGGGCTGGCAGTGCCAGGGCTGGGACTAGGGCTAGCCGCACTGCCAGCGTCAGGAGCACCGGCCGTGGCAGCTGTGCCGTTAGATGTCATGTCAGCGCTGTCATCCGCAATGGCTTGTGCGCTGCTGGGCGCACCGGCTCCCCAGGTGGGGTACATTGACATCAGGGCGTAGCAGGTGTCACACTGGAGGTATGCCTTGGCCACTGTGTCGTTGTTGGAGCCCAGGAAGGCTAGCTGGGTGGTAGTGGATCCCTGCAAGAAAGTAGAGGAAAGGATGTGTGATAGGGGTAGGCCTTAGCTATCCTTGCCGGCATGGGCGCATTGAAACTAGCTGGGTTGGTGGTGGTCCCTAGAAACAAGCACAACACCAGTTCCTCCAATTCTTGCCACATGGCTGCACTCTTGCACATTACCTGCACTATAACAGGCGCTGCCAAGCCCTGCCTACCTTGAAGCTGCGCATGGGCAGGACTGCTGTCCCCAGATAGTCGTCCTCGGCCTCGGCACTGGGCAACACAGTTGGCTTGTTGGGATCACAGCCACCTGCAGCAATGCCAGGTCCCATCTCCAGCTCTTTCAGGCAAAGCAGAGAGAGCAGGCTGGGGTTGCAGCCACAGGCACTCATGCTCTGCCCCATGCATGCGCGGACAGCTCTAATGGATTCCAGCCCTCTCCAGGGAAATGTGGCACATGTAAGCAGTCAGGACTTGCATCGCCAGATCATGTCGGTCCCACAACTTGTTCAAGAATCTCAAAGAGCAAAGCTTGCCTGGCACGCCATCACAGTCCCACAGCTCGCAGTTGAGGCTGTCACCAGCCTGGTAGGGCCATGCACCCATGATGGTATTCGCTGGCGTGTACCTGCGACATGCAGCAAGGAGGAGTGAGGGCTGACACAATGTCCTGACAGCCTCCATGTAAGCCTCAGTGAGGAGGACTTGGTGACACAACCCATTGGTCACCATGCATGCCAACCATTCCACCCACCAGCTTTTCATGGGCTGTACCCCTCAAACCAAAACCTTGGGAAGGAGCAGACAGCAGGTTGAGAGGATGCTGCAGTGGCTCAGCATAGCCAAGCATGCCAGCTTCTTACCAGACACTAGACCACATCATGGTCTTCAGGTGGGAGAACAAGTACCACTGGGACTTGGGTAGCACAGGGGAGTAGCAGAGCAGTGCCAGCTCGGGGTCTAAAGAGAAAAAGCCTGCATTAAAGAGGAGTCAGCCCTTGAAAGGTTGTACAGGACAGCCAGACTTGCAACCACGGTTAGCCAGCAAAGTGGAGGCAGATCTTGCTTCACTTCGGTCGACATGTATGGGAGCATTAGAGCATGCACCCACCGGCCCACATCGCCCACTCAACCATACAAAACAAGCGACCCCCTGCCTGCCAACCTACCTGTATCCCTGAAGGCACCGCTTGGGCGACTGTCAGCCCAGAGGCTAGGGGGTGCGCTGGTGCGGAGGTTGCTCAGCACAAGGGCCCGAGGTGGGAGCAGGGGCTGGGCGTTGGCAGGCACGTCAATAGCAGCAAGGCTGGGACTAGCGCTGGGGCTGAGTCTGGATACTGGGCTAGGGCTGGGGCTAGATGTGGGGCTAGGGCTAAGGCTTGCGCTGACGACAGGGCTAGGGCTTGGGCTGACGGTCGGGCTAGGGCTTGGGGTTGTAGGCTGAGCGGAGTCTGAAGGCCCATCTGCCTCGTGGATGGCAGGGTTTGGCTGTGGTGGAGAACTCCATGCAGCACTGGGGCTGGGGCTGCTTTGCTGCAGGGGAGGAACCACGGGGGCTGGCGAAGTGGCATTCACAGCCGGGGGGCTGGGCACTGCAGCCAGGGCAGCTGGGGAGGGGCTAGCTGGGCTAGACCCAACAGGGCCAGCTGGAGAGGGAGACACTCCAAGAGGAGCAGGGCTGGAAGCATTCGTTTGCCTAGGGGCTGGGGAAGGCACCACAGATGGGGAGGGGATGGGGCTGCTCTGGCGAGGGGAGGGCACCACAGATGGGGAGGGGCTTGGGCTGCTGCTGCGAGGGGAGGGCGAGGCCGGCGTCGGGCTGGGGCTGGCGCGGCGAGGGGAGGGCGACACAGCCGGGGAGGGGCTGGGGGCTGCTGTGGTGAGGGGAGGGCACCAAAAGTGGGGAGGGGCTGGGGCTGGCGAGG